>JACCGJ010012373.1:0-28927 GCA_013407085.1 Atriophallophorus winterbourni
TTGCTTTTTAGACCAGTAAAACCTTGAATTACCTTGAACACTCTAGAGTAAAATTGAGCGAGTTCGTTAGCGGCTTCGAGAGCAGTGGATGTAGTTCCAGTCGTAGTAAATAATGCGGAAACGCCTGGCTTTACCCTGGCCTTTCTGTTCACGATCTGGAAGAGGAGCTTCGGGTTTTGTTCTATTTTATCCATCAGATTGATTTGATAATCTTCTTTGTCCTCCTGGACAAGTTTAGCAACGTTGTTTCTCAACAAACGGTAAGATTCCCAGGATTCAGTTGTTGCCTGCAGTATGTGGCTTTTCCACGCCCAGTTTCTAACCTTTATCCATTTCGACTCCAGATCACGAATTTGCATTCCTTTTTCAGTTTTTTGAAACATTTATAGTGGAGTTCTATTTTTGGTCGATTTTCTAAAGTATGAATAACCAGCATGTTTGGACATCAGTGTTAATCGGTGTCCAGTCGGTGACTTCTTGAAGTGCCGTTGGTAATGCAACCGTATCGATTTTTCTTATCAATTTCTGAGCATCACTAGCTCTTTTCACTTCAGATATATAGTCGAAAACAATGACTACATGATCACTCTTTCCAAACGGTGCTTCATAGCGGGTATCCTCGTTGACATTTTTCTCGCTCGTTAGAACAAAATCGAGTATGGACTGTGTTTGTGCCTCTGAACCGAGTGCTGCTTGATATGTGGTTAAATAAAGGAATTTCGTTGAACATTTCGTAAAATAGACGATCAAGAGAATTCACTGGTGGAATCTCGCTTTTTAGTAAGTTCGGGAGATTAAAGTCACCCATGATCAGGACATTGTTTTGATATCTGGAAACAATCATCTGAGTTTTCTCAAGTAACCTAGCGTTGTATGCTTCGTCTGCTGATGGTGGTCGGTAAATCACACCAATAAAATTTTTTTCACCTGTTGCTAATTCAAGTGAATACCACAGCATTTCTTCCAGTATCAAATCGTTGTCTGTGATTTCTATGAACGTGAGGCGTTGATCATAGTAAATAGCAACATCCATATCTAATCATTAAACATGACATGCATGTGTACGATCCTAATTTAGTTTTGAGCAGATTTTATTTTAATTTTTCGCAGGGTCAATATATGCTTAGTCACAACGACACTATCTTCAATTAGTAAATCAGCGAATGCCCTAAAGATATGAATAAAAGTTGCTCTACCTAGAACAAGGTAGCAATTGCTAGAATAGTGACAATATACAGCAATACAGTAAAATACTAATTTCTATCCACCAAAAATTAGCATCTGCGAACTGTAAAACAAACTGAAATGATAATTTTTATGTATAACGTCTTAAAACACACCCAATTTTCTAAGCATTAATAAGGTTAGGGTGAACATTTTATGCAGAAATACATATTATGGTTTATGTTGTAACGGGATCAGTTAATTAAAGGATTTGAATGTAAAACTTCCAGAAAATATTTCACAGGGAATCGGCTTGAACAGATAGCAAATTGCAGGACCGCAAACCTGTTATGTTCACTGATCGCACTCACTTTTGTGATTCCCAGAATGACGGACAGCATTGTTTAATTACGAATTGCTGCTGAAACTTATGGCATTTCAGGGACGCTTTTGTCCTTGAAATTTTTTTCCACGTAGATGCAAAAGTACGGCCTGCTAATTCTTATTACCTCTTCATGCAAGCTTAATCCTATAACTACAACAAATGCCAAGCAGTGTCGACATTCTGTCTCGATAAATTCATTGATACACGTCAAACTAGTATGCATACAGTGTAGCAGTAAGAATTAGGAGTTTTACTAACGTAAATTTGCAGGTTTTGTGATTTAAACCCAGTCTATCATGATTTATAAACTGCGCTGACTTGGCAGGAAATTAAATCTATTTTCAGCTGGTTACTTATACGCATACTTCCATTGAGTGACTTACCGAAGAAATCATGCATTGAGCTCGCTATCTAAGTTGACCCGGAAGAAACCTGCAGATATCTGCTTCGCCAGTAGTAAACCCAATGCCAGAACTCTACACAACAACACCAATATACTTTTCAATCGATAGTTCGATAAATTTGTTATTACTCAGCCAAACTTAGTGACTATATAGGGCTACATTTGATAAAGTTTTAGATTCAATCAAATTTTGCCTATATTCGTTATCTAGCGTTTTTATTCTGCGGGCGGATAACCTATCTTAAGCACAGCAGCGTAGGTTGTTAAAATTGCGATAGTCTTGAAGCATCATTCACACATTTTTACTTTTCCGCTGTCAGGAAAATGCTTATATGATACATCGGGATTCCAAATACTGACCAGATGATGAAAAAGGTTTTGTAAAGACTAGGCCTTAAGCCTAATTATGATTTTATGGTTAATAATTGGTACTAACATGTTAGCCATGGAATGCACACGTTACAATTGTTTTCGGTATTCGTTAGACAAATTCGGGCGAAGTAAGACTTTTTAAGTTGAGATTTCAGACAGGCTATATGGAATAAAAGCAGTAGCAAGTTTACACTTTTACATCGATGTGAAATATCCGGGAATTCAGTATCACTTCTATTGTGCTTTGGCTATTTTCGTCCCTGTGCTTAGTGTCGGCGCATAACATCTCGCCACCACAACCATAGTTCGAGTTTTAGTTCATCGGCTAACACAGAGTAAATTAGACAGCTACCGCCTCGCCGAAAAAATAATTTTGACACGGAAAATTTTAACAGAAATGTCGACTGAACAGTTTCAAACTCCTTCTGGTTACAATTTTGCAGAATACGTAACAGAGTCACCACCTTCATTCGGCAGGACAAACAACAGTACCAACGATGTATGGTGGAACGAATGGAAAAAATCCGAAATTATTGTACAAAATTATGAATGAAAGTACCAAAAATAAACCAGGGTTTTTCCCGATCATGACAGGAGAAGGATTGACCGTCACAGTCCAAGAGACGACAGATGCACTTGCGTGCTTTTACTCTCAAATCTTCTGCCCTAAACAGCAATTCTCGCATCAAGAATTATTAAACACAGTGGAATAACTAAGTGAACCGGTAATAGATCAATTCGTAGTGGAGCGACACTTACGACGATTAAACACGAAGAAATCCCCCGGGGAGGACAACATTACCCCAGCAATTCTTCATGTGTTGTAGAGAGCTTTCACATAGCTTAGCTGCGGTTTTATCCAGAGTCTTCGCGAAGGTTGCTTACCTCTAGCATGGAAAGCGGGTGTGATAACACCAATTTACAAGGGTGGCTGTCGTTCTGACAAAGCAAATTACAGACCTGTAACGCTGCTACCCTGTATTTCAAAGATCATGGAGCGCATCATTGGTGAATGTATTGTGGGTCACCTTAAAGCAAGAGGTCTTTTTATCAGCAGCACAACACGGGTTTCGCCTGACCAGATCTTGTCTGTCGAATATACTGATCACACTAAACGACTGGACTATGTCGCTCGACCAAGGCTACATGGTTCACGCTTGTTATATTGATATTTCAAAGGCTTTTGACAAGGTCAATCACAGCCTGCTTCTGCAAAAGCTAGCGCATTATGGAATAAGGGATAACCTACTATCGTGGTTAACAGATTATGTGACCGATCGGCATGTGCGAGATCGCATTGACGGTGCACTATCGAAAAGTATCGATGCCACGAGCGGGGTACCTCAAAATTCAGTACTCGGGCCTATCCTTTTCCTGTTATACATCAATGATATTACTGAAATAGCGCGGTGTAAGCTAGTTCTTTTTGCTGGCGACATTAAAATATGGAAGCAAATTCGATCTACTGTAGATTGTTTGATGCTACAACAGGACTTGGATGCTCTGTATCACTGGTCCCTATTAAATCAAACGCCGTTCAACTTACGCAAATGTAATATGTTACAGCTTGGTCGTAATTACGACCACACATATCATCTAGGCCACGAAAACCTAACTTGGAGCACCGCTGAAAAGGATCTCGGGATTTGGATCACTAATAACCTGAAACCGAATATGCATTGTCGAAGTGTTTAATCGGGCATGTGGTATATTAGGAATTCCGAGGAGAATTTTTGGGCGGTTCACGCCCAAAACATTTCCCCGCATTATAAATACTTACATTCATTCAACGATGGAGTATTTGATCTCAGCGTGGGCACTGTGGCTGCGCAAAGACATCGACCTCTTGGATAGAATTTACCACCGAGCTACAAAGCTAGTTGATGGGATGCAGCACGTACCATATCAAGAGCGAATGGCCATACTAGGTTTGCCTGATTTTACACAGAGGCGAATGAGGAGCGACGTTATTATAGCTTACAAAATACTGCGAATCGAAAACCACCCGCTCCGAGATCTAAAAAAATAATTTCCCCTCGGAATACACGTAGTCACTCAAGTTGCCTCGCAATACCGCACTCAAGACTTGACTGTCGGCGCCATTTCTTCTCTGTGCGTATCTGCTTTCTATGGAATGCACTACCACAAGACGTTATGAATGCAACAACATTTGATGTTTTTAAAGCAAAACTAGATGCATATATCCAAGAACACCCCATAATCGGGCCCGTGTATTGAATCAACATGAACCCAGACAAACATACAACAATGTGTTTTTGATTACATTTTCATTTTTGTAATAGTTGTCATCCAATGGTACATGTAAAGCAATTGCTTTTTTCACCATAAAATCTTGATTCTTAAAGCAACTCACTCGTACAAAACAAAATTCAATTCTATAAACCGTATCATGTTACTCTAAGAGCAGGTTTATTTTAGAAAGCTTTCAATTCACGTTTATTTGAAGACAAGATGCATTCAAATTTTAATGGTATGATTGCACGACGTATATTTATTGTCTGAACATCAAGAAAGCGTATGTACGTAAACTGGAGTTCAAATCTAGCATACAAGGCAATATTTACTAGTAACTACTATTATAAAATAAGTAGACGGATAAACAACATTACTAACTACCCGTTTCCCTAAACGACATTTTTCATGGAGGCATTGGGAACACTAGTTTTAGATGGTCTACAATATTAGCTGCAAAATGGAATCATATAGCACAAAACACCCTGGGTGCAAATTACCGAGAGAATAGGTATTTTCAATAAATGTTGTTAAATCAGATGGTAAATTGATGTTGCGCCTATTTTAAACAAGCGTTTCTGCCTTATCAGCCAATCAATCACCCATGAATACAAAATTTTAATGTTGTTCAGATGGTGTTCGCCGAGCTTGTGTAGTTGTTGGTGGACGTTTCGTCATCAAAATTTGAATGGGAAAGGACTGTCTGTTGTTAAAGCTTTATAATTTTGGTTGATATCTTTATCATATGGACAATACAATGTTGGCTAGCATTTGATATCTGGATATAATCATTTTCTGTGAGATCGGGCTCACTGCGGTAACACAACTGATATGATCGAAATGCAATAGCACAGCAAAGGTTCAAATCTCATTACAGATGCACGTGTCAGATCATGCGCTAAATCCGGACCCCCGCCATACCAATGTGCAAAGCGGATAATGGAAATGGTCAAGAAAATAACTGCGAAAACCCAAAGCTTTTTCATATGGATGAAATCCTATAAACTGCACAGCTTCGTGCAAATGAAACCGGACTTATGCAGACACTATGGAACACATCAGTTATATAAGGAACAAAATATTGCTAGTTTTATGAATGCTCACTTATCTTGCACTTACATCAAACCATTTGACTAGTTGTTAGTTGCTGTCTCGGGTAATTAGGCTTAATTGCATGCGATAAATTGTTTCCAAATTAATAAACATGATCTACTTGAATGTCACGATAAGTTGCAGATACACTGTTATCTGAACTTTCGGTTAGAATTGATCCAAATGGCATGTTCGCATAGAATTCGGCACGCTTCAGGTATTTTACCAGAAAGAGTTCATAATCTTGATTGGCATTGTTTTTATAATAGATAGGTACGAACCGGTGGAGAAGTAATAACGAAGCGAAACAACACTTAGAAATATACGAGAAAATAACCATGTCCAAGTCACTCTAAGATTAACTAATAGATCGAAATTCAAGGAAAATATCTTGAGTTTCACTTTAGGATGTACGACTGTACACAAATCAAAATCATACTCAAGATTCATGGTAAGAAAGTATACCGCTGTATAAAACAATAGGGTACACGTATATTAATTGTAGTTTCCAATTTCCACCCAAGCGTTTCGTGGAGTAGCTATCTAGCTCCATCTATGTAAAGTTGAGCAAAATAAGCAAGAATAATTTGTTTACAGAAAGATATCACTCAAAAGCATGTCTTGGAATCACTAGGGTACCAGTAAAGTGTGCCACAACAGAAATACTCGTTATAAAAGCATCCAATTTCGAAATGTTCACCTATTCTGCACTTACACATCACAACCAGTTTCTAGGTGCTTGCATCATCATATGATGAATCCCCCCGCAAAGCGCAAACATAGCAGCCCAACCGAACAAACATGAAATGACCGTAGCTATATGCAATGATATATTATAATGATGAGGAAAATCTGAATTCCCAATTTGCATCGATTTCGACGATTTAGATTATTGTCATCTCTCGGTGGATTGCATTATCCATTTCTTTGAAACGTACAAGGTGGTAGCATCCTTCCAGAAACTCTCAACGCAAATGCGGCATCCTTTCCTTCTAAATTCAGGGAGCAAGCACAACCAACCAACCATTTTAAGCTTAGATAACTGGTGAAGCATCTCAAGAAAGAACGTTTAGAGTGGGTATACCGAAGAGGGATTATGCTGCTATCCATCTCTCGCAAGGCGGAATAATGATGGAGCTTAAGGAAGGCACCAGATAAGAAACCGATATCTGAGCAAACAGGATTTAGACAACAGAGATAATGTACAAGCCACATCGCTACTCTGAACAGTATACCGAAAGATAGCCACAAGCGTACACGTTGACTTCGAAAATCATTTTGATAACGTTACCAGAAAGACCATCTGTAGCATTAGGGAACAAATCAAAAGATCATCAGAAAGATGTAAGGAGACTCGTCAAACCAGATTTTTTACAAAGAGAAGGTGGACTCATTCCTTCAAGCAAGTATACATCTTACCATCAACAAAATTTATTATCGAAATGGATTGGATAATATGAACTACCAAACAGCCGGAAGAGGTTAATTTCGCGAACGATAAATGTATTTCATCCCTCACATAACATCATTAACAGTCAAATAGCGTTGGTTTTTTTCAAGATTTTGAGGTGCCCCCGTTAAAATGAATTAAACCCTTCAAACCAGGGGAGAAAGACATAACGAGCTTAAGTAGTCTTAAGGACCACCCAATAAACTCGAGCATTTCGAAGAGCGCATTTTTACTAACCGACATGAAAGCCATCACAAAATCTAAAAATGTGAAACGACACTGTTCAAGCGCTGGCTGATGGAGAACTTCATGTGTATGGTTGCCCTTCCCTTGTGAATCCAACACTGATTCCTAGTAAACTTTATCAGCTAATTTCTGTAAGCCTAAAATATAAGCTGACGAAATTCAGAAGAGTGAATACTCCTTAATTGATATAATCGCTTCCATCACCGGTATGCTTGAATAGCATGTTGATTTCGGTACCTTATGTCTTGCGGGACATACTCTTGTACGAACTAAAGAATCATTCCAAGTAGTTGTATTAAGGCTGTTCTACAATTTATGAAGAGCTCCTGTAAGATTCCACTGTTACCAGAAATATTTATTCTTGCTAATTAGTCATTCGCTTTATTGGCCTCACTAAAAGCAGCAGATCATGGTCGCTAAACACTCGACAGCCTCAACTGCACGCAGTAGAATCACGCTGTCTATTCGTCAGAAGAGAAGTGCTTGATTCATCTGTTGCGTTTTTTAACAATCATGTTACTGAATAATCACTTAATAGGATCCATTTTAAGATTATTTGGACCGCTGGCTCGTATGATGCATCCGTGTGAATACTGCCCTAAAATCAATTTCCTCGAATACAAAAAATTTATATCATTCTAATAAACAGTTGGCGCCTTCCTGAAAATTGATTATCAAAATTTCGGCGGTCACTTTCAAACTGGCTAGCCATCATAAAAGGTGTACTCGAACTATTAAAGCCAAAAACAATGGTTCCAGATGTTACATTACTTTTCAATGCGTGGAAGTCTAACCTCAAATACATACGTAAGTTTCTTCGCTGACGATAAAATCGGTTGCTAAATACGAGATAGATATCGTTAACGGGTTGTTCGTAATAAACATTTTGCTGTTCAATACATGAAGGCGACTAACGAAAACCTGCAGAAGTATTATTTCTGCTTTTCTGTGTCCAGGATTCACATACGTACAGTAAAACCGCGCGAACCATGGACTTGTGGACTCTGTCTTTCCGATTTAGATGCAAGCCCCTGACGCCACAGATGACACAAGTTATGAAACACCACGTAGTTCTGGAAATCGGGGCGGGAATCTTTTATTACTAATGCAACTACCCAAATAAGTAAAAGTTGCAAGAACCTCATTGTTGATGTTTCACGTAGTTTCGGACGGGTTAATACATCGTAACTAAACGTTGCACTTAGAAGGTGAAAAGCGCTCAACGAAATATGGTACGACACTACGTAGTTGGTCTGATGTAGCCTGAGCATCCGTATAGGAATCAGAGAGGAAAACTATTTCATCAGCATAATCTAAATCAAACAGTTTTTTATCATAGCCTATCTAAATGCTTGGCGTAGTTATGATTGCATTACATTCCTCAATTATATCGTCAAGCACGAAATTGAACAACAATGACGAATTTGGACACCTTAGTCGGACATCAATAACCGTAGAAAATTTGGCTAACAAGAAATAGTACTCCCTAATGCGTCAAGAGCTATAGGAATAACGCGTTCGAAATATGTACTTTTACGGGACACCTTTTTAAAGTGACGTATTTCATGATTGTTCACACACTCCATCTAGTTAGGAATTATCATGCATAAATGAAAACGGAACCCACGAGTTCATGATAACAACAAACTAGACTGTTTAAATGCGTATTCTAGAAAACAAAAGCATAAAGTGAATAAAGTTTAACGATACAAATAATCTGCTTTCAAATTTTCAGCAATTTCGACTTCCCAACGATCTCCATTTTGCAGCAATTTTTCTTTGTTATAAAGGAGTTCCTCGTGCGTTTCCGTAGAATATTCGAAATTCGGACCCTACAATAAGGACGACAACAAATAAACAGCAAAGAATCTGGAAACTTAAATAGAGACCCATTGCAAGACGCCAGTACAAATAATCAATGATTCGATTTACAACTATCGGCAAAAAAGGCTAAAATGAATAGTCAAGTATGCGGTTAACTTATAGATTTTAACCTGCCCCGGGTTCTGAATAAAAATTACTATTGCTCGTAGATACGATCAGAATAAACACAGATTAACAACGAGTGAGTTTTATACTTTTGATAACTCACATTACATTCACTTTAGATAATAAAAAAATCAGAAATCATTTTTTCGTAATGCACTCAACTTTTACATTCTTCGCTCAAAAACATTTTAAGTTAGCGTTTTTTAATCATGAATACGGAACCACAGATCCGACTGAAGCTCATTTCACAGCCAAACGAGTCAATTTTTTAATTCTCTTTTTGTAGGTGAATTGTTATAGGGCCTGATCTACACATCAAGAATCATTTTTGAGTTGCTCGTAAAAATATGTGTTTATACACCAGCTTGTTTATCAACATACATCGAAAAATCCAAGTAGTCCATATAAACTAGAATCTGAATACCCACTTGTGCTCAATTAGAAGGCCTTCAACTTCACAGCCGTTGAACCACTAAATTCGTCAGTTGGTGGTGCATACGTAAAGGAGACCAAGATGTGTTCATTTTGATTCACAAGTCTCTACATTTACACAGCAGAACATTTGAGCACCAATAACTATGTATGCATGTATGTATGAAAGCACAAGCCTGGTCCAGGCAAATTACCGCACAGTCAAAGACAGTACGTGGGCTGAGATACTGTCAGGTTGCCCAGGCCCAGACAGGTATGAGATAGAAAAAAAGGAAATTGTAGTGAGACTCCAACGTATTTCAACATGCAGGTCACTACCGGTGGCCAAACAATTTCGCGACCATTAACTAAATAGCGGAAAAATAAATGAATATTACGCTTTGCCAATAGAGCATACCCTGACTGAATGTTTCGTTGACGCAACATAAAAACATTTGCGTAAAAATTTATGACGATTATACAACACTTGTTCGACGCGATCGTATGATTCCAGCATCATAACACGACAAAACGTGTTACTATCACTGACACGTCGGTGATAACTCACAACAATTAGGCTGCAAACATTAATAACGTAAGAACAACGAGGTTGAAGCAAAACCAGTGTGGTATCATTAGACCGATGTCTACTCCAGAAGCACTTGAACAACACTTCAATGCCAGATTGAGCACTGGTGCCAAGTAAATCGTGGGAATTCTAATAATGTGGGCAATCACACTTCCAGGTTGTTGGCCTCCTTCGGTCGATGTCGACCATGGATGTACAGCTTTTCGGATGACTACACAGTCCGATTCGGGAGGAACAACCTCTCCCGCAGCGCTTTCAAAGATAGGCAGAACTAGGTCGATGGGCGTCAGTTGTACGTCGGCGGCGTGATCTGCGTTCTGCAATTAATATCTCTATCTACTTCTTTCCAGCATGCAGACGACGCTTTACACAATGCTTTCAATGTGAGCGATTAGAAGCAAGTTATTTCCAGCTAGCGGGGTCAATGGCAAGAGCTTTCATATCTTTTAGCAACCGTCTTTGTATCGCAAGTGCGGTCTGCCCAATGGTCGACTTCCTAGTTGCAACTCACCATAGAGTAGATCTTTCGGAATACGGCAATGTTCCATTTTGTAGACGTGGCCAAGCCACCGCAGGTAGCGTTGTCATAGTAATGTGAACATGCTCTGTAGACCAGCTTTTGAAAGAACTTCAGCAATAGTCACTTTGTTCATTCACGATATGTTCAAGATACGACGGATGCTTCGTAGATGGAAAGCATTCAGCTTCCGTTGCGTGTCTTGCCCGAAACACTTCAAGATACATACTGCATTATCAGATATTAAGATCAGGCTGGTACGCTCGCAAACTTGACGGCATACATCACACGAACTAAAAACTACATACTGACAATCAGCAACCGACAAGGTCAACGATCCGCAGTTCGCATGATAAGTAAATACATTCAAAATGTTTTACAATTAACACTGTAAAATAGAACAAATTAAAAACTCCTGTCATGCTCATAAGGTATCCACTCGTTTTGTTTTAACGGTTCACTGGCTATTTCTATTTACTTTTTCATCTGTCTAGGCCTTGGCAACCTGACAGCATCTTAGCCAAAGTGCAGTCTGATTGCTTGTGCTTTCATAATATCACTGGTCACAAACACTCACTCACTACTTCAGTAATGTGTAATTGTGCAGTACCTTCATTACTGCAAATGTAACACCATGCTAAATTTATTTGATAAAGATACTGAGCCGCTTGCGTACGCATGCCAGAGTGTTGCTACCGTTTTCTTATTTTATATTTATCTAGACCTGGAAGAACTGACAGTACCTTACCGCACGTGCAGTTAAACTGCAACATTTTGCCTTGATCATTCACTTCAGCTAACCATCATCATCATGAAGCAGAAGTCTGGAGCCAGACAAAGTGCCAAGCAATATGAAGCAGGAAAAGCAGATAGGCAAATAGAAAAGCAGGCAAGTGGAAAATGCAAAAGCAAATGCGCAAAAAGCTGATCGTTTTTTATAGTTTCACTGCATGCGATTTTTTGTTTTGTTTGTTTTTCATCAAATTTCATGTAATAATATACCCGATAGAAGATTAGGACACATAATAAAATACGCTGACGCCACTGACTTCGGTTTGCAGCCATATTTCGTAAGGTTTCCAGGAACTATTAGGTGGATCTTTTATACTCAACCCATCATCATCACAGACAGCATTACACCAGTAGGACGTACCGAATGCTTCACTGCCACACAACTATGAAAAAGTAAAATCCTAAAAGATGGGGAAGGGTAGGACTTAAATAGCTACGGATTCTACTCAACCCAGGTAAACGAATACGTCCTTTCAATGCACTACGTTAAGTCCTGGCCACCCGATCGTTTCTCCCAGGCACTGCGAATAAGGCGCAGTATGTCAAAGGAAGATGAGGTATTTTTAAAACATGTCCCAACCATCGCAAACGAGCAAGCACAAGCATTTCTCTCAGTTCTTAACCTCTTGGTGCTAACACCTGCTGGCAGACATCTATATTTGTAACGCGATGCTGCCACCGAGTGTGAGCAATCCTACGTAGGCAACGGATGTCAAAAACAGAAAGCCGACGGACATCTTCAGCTTGGATAGACCAGGTTTCGCAGCCAAAGTAGTGTAGCACGCACCACTGCGTTATACACTTGGCCTTTAGTATGGAGTGAAACATCGCGTCGACGCCACAAGTGAAGAAGTTTAGCAAACGCTACACCCGCTTTGCGAACACATTGTGAGATCTCGGCCTCCACACAACCGCCAGCATAGATACAACTGCCAAGGTAAACAAAGCTGTCGACCAATTCAAGATTGACATTGCACACAGTTAGATTTGGAAGAGAGCCGCTCCAGTCCTGCGTAAGTTTTTTATACTTGTTAGGCACAAAGCACATGTCATACCTTGAAGCTTCAAGTGCCAGGCGGTCCAGGGCTTATTGCATTATATAAGGGTCATCCCCCAGAAATGCGATGTCATCCGCATACTCTAGATCGGTAGTTCTCTCACCCGACAAAAGTTCAACATCTGCGCCCACCAGACCAGTCAAAGCTTTTCCTAGGACATCGTCGATCGCAAAGTTAAAAATGAATCGCGGCAGCCCTGCACGGATGTGCAATCGTGCAGTACTTTGTGCTGTGCGGCTAACACCGTGCTAAATTGACTGGCCAGAGGTAGTGAGCTGCATGCTGAAACAGGCTGGAGCAGTGGTTCTTAATCTGTGTTCGATCGAACACTAGGGGTTCGGTGAGTCCTTTTCTGGGGTTCGACGGTTTGGCATTGGGTTTGGGTGGGCTAAGTCTAACATCCTTGGGTAGTGTTCGTTTTCCTTTTTTCCATGCCGACAATACTATGAGGCAAGAACAACGGTCACGTTGATTTGCGGTAAATATTCATTTCGTGTTTGTTTATGTGCGAAATTTATGTTGTTGGTTTTTTTTTCTTTGAACAGTGATTTTGTGTGCAAATGATGCGTGAGACAGTTTATGCACTTATACAGTATACATATGTTTTGAATTGGAAGAAAAACACATTTTATTTTTTCAACTAAGAAGGGTTCGATGAATGCATGTATGGAACTTGTAGGGTTCGGTACCACGAAAAAGGTTAAGAACCACTGGGCTGGAGTCTCACTACCATTTCCTGTTCTTTTTTCTTCCCCATATCTGTCTAGCCCTGGGCAACCCGACAACATCTTAGCCCACTTGCAGTCCTTGGCTGTGCGTCACTTTGCCTGGATCAGGCTTGTGATTTCATACATATATTGAACGGGGACGACAATTGTCCGTACGTACGAACCCTGCCCGAGGCTCGGCAATATAATGCTTTCAAGATCCAAACATACTTTTCGGGAATCCCGTGTCTCAGCAGTCAGATCGAAAGACTTTCACGATCGATTGAATCGAATACCGCTTGGATGTCAAGGAATACCACGACAGTTGGCCTAAGAAATGCGTGGCGTTGCTCCAGTAACTGACGAAGTGTAAAAATTTGATCTATGCACCCTCGACCTGTCTGGGCAACCTGACAGTATCTTAACCCACGTGCAGTCTCTGACTGTACGGTACTTTGCCTGGATCAGACTTGTGCTTTTATACCATACCACACCATACGTCTAATAAGCCTTCGCGACAAATCATGTATGCTATCAACAGAAAACAACCGACGTTGGTCCATTAGATGGAGAGAATTCGCAGAAACTCAGTGTTGAGCTATACCAACGCGGCTGTTTCCAAGGAGGTTTGCATCCCATTCCATTGCTCATCCATACTATCTTTGGGAACTACAGAAAGATGCAAACCCAAATTGGCCTGAAAATCCCCAAGAACCTGAAGATGATGGTATGAAATTACAAGCCTGATCCAGGCAAAGTGCCGCACTGTGAGATACTGTAAGGTTGCCCAGGCCTAGACAGATATGAAAAAAGAAACAGAAAGAAAATAGAAATGGTAGTGAGACTCCAGCGTGTTTCAGCATGCAGCTCACTACCGGGGACCAATCAATTAAGCACGATGTTAGTAGAACAGGATAGAAATACTGCACGATTGCACATCCGTGCACCATTGAATCCGATAAAGTTAAACTGACATTGCTATTTTGCTATTAAATTCCAATCACTCTTTAGATGTCTTCTTCTTCTTCTTCTGAATCGAAAGCAGAAGGGATAAAATCCCGTTTGAGCTTCATCACAGTAATAGACATGGGTGACTTCTGCTGACAAGGCAAACCCTGAGAGTAGAGGAACACCACTATATCACTCCGGGGATCAAGTCCATCCGTCTCAACAAATGCTGATCCAACGCGCTTTTGAATAGCTGTTCAGATGGTAGAGACAGGAGCTCTTTCGGTAGAGAGTTCCAAGTGTTCACCACCCGCGTGGATAGCGTGCTCGCATTACTCAGCTTCAGCCTTCTAGGCTTCTGCAACTTAAAGTCATGTCCACGTGTCCTCGACTCACCTACTAATCGGAAGTACTGGAGGAACTCGTCTCCATATTGACCGAGAAGAATACGGCGTGTCAGGAGCAGGTCATATCTTTCCCTTCGAAGCTCTAGGGGGTAGAGTTTCAGCAAGCTCCTCCTATCCTCGTACGCCAGTTGGCGCATTCCACAAACCATCTTAGTGCCCCTCCTTTGTACCCTCTCCAAGGAGTCGCATTCGCCTTTGGACTGAGGAAATGCAACAGGTAGCCCATATTCCAACAGAGGACGAATGTACACAGAGAAAAGTGTCTGGAACATTTGCGGGGTAATGGACGCAAAGGAACGCCGAATCGCCCAGAGCATCCTGGTAGCGCTGCCTATTCTCCGACAAGTGTCAGCCTTCGACTTCAAGGAATCCATAACCAGAATCCCTAAGTCTTTTTCGACCGTCACCGCTCTAATAGGCTTACCTCCAATAAAGTATTCACCACCAGTGTCATCGGAGTTTATGCGCATGACCACTGTCTTGTCCTCATTGATAGGCAGTGACCAGCGATGTGTCCAACTGACTAAGTCATCAACTGCTTGTTGCAGTTGCTTGTGGCCATCGCAGGAACTGACAGAGGCCCACAGTTTCAGATCATCCGCGAATAAAAGACAATCGATCGCTACCGCGTCCGGAATATCATTCACGAAAACTTTGAATAGCAATGGGCCAAGGACAGATCCCTGCGGCACTCCGGAGCCTGCTATCATCTCTGAAGACAAAACTCCATTCACCTCGACACGGTTTGACCGCCTTGAGATGAATGCCTCGATCCATTTTAGTAGACAACCCTGAATACCCAAACCCTCCAGCTTGACGAGCAATCGAATGATGTTCATCTGTTTCAAAGCGCGAATTCTTTACGTGGAATTAAGATTAGCCAGGTTTTTAACAATAATCTTTGAAAACTAAGTTGCCTGCTCGACACTATTGCATTGAGAGCTTAGCACAGCGCAGAGTATACAAAGCAATAGTTCGGGTCATGGTTGTATGATTACAAAACTTGAACGACAAATATACAACAAACACTGCATTCACAGGTGTTATACGGTACAAGCACATGCCTAATAATGCTATCGCAAAGAGATTTTCGGTAGTGACATTGATAAAAAAAATCTTATCAACTACAAACGGAACGCTGTTTGGGTGAGGTATTGCGGATGCCAGATCACCGAAAACCACAAAATCTTTCTTTTTGAGATACCTTATTACGGTTGACACAGAAACTGGGGCGGCCAAAGAGCCACATGCGATAGCCAGTAAGAGGTACCAAATATTACTTCCAAAGTAATCGAAGTTTGTCCTGAAGGATAGGATCTCGCCATTTGATAATTTATTAATCAGTGACTCTTAATAATGTCCCCAAACCGTACGTAGTGACGATCTTGATGTAGACATTTTATTAATGTTTGACTGGAATTGTGGAGTGATAAGAAAAAAATAGTTATGACGCACGAGAGCAGCATTGCTGTCGTTGCTTTACTTTTATTTTCCTCGGTTGTTGTTCATAGGCATCAGAAGCATAGAAGCTTTAACTCAGTTAATATACGCTTTTAGATTACAGATACGTTTAACTTCCTTAATCTCCTTCCTTCTATTTTTCTTACAAGGATTAAGTTCGTCATGGTTGAGTGGTAGTGAATCGTCGATACGAGCTATCGATTTACTGTAGTCTATGCCGAAATCTCAACTAGAAATGATTGGATGACAGAAGATACACAGCTAGTCTTCAGTGAATTCTGCCCTACTTTTGATAGGTATTGACTACCCTGTGCTTCCTCTGACCGCACCATTTACGGAACTTTGGTAACCGAAACCTAATTTCATAGACTCCACCCGACCCCTTGTGCTGACTATCCTGTGGTTCTATTTTAAGCTCTTAGCTTTTTGTACCAAAATATACTATTGACTATTGATTAGTCTATTTTTCACAAATTAGAAAAAATGGGTAAAATTACGGGCGAATGTATCATCGAGAACACGAAATTGGAATCAGTAGTGCAATTGAGATTAAAAAGAAGTGCATTATTATATTTTAGACTGCCGAAATAATAGGGAAAAACTTTTGAACCAACATACTTCTACTATTGCATCAACTGGACAAGCTTCCTGACAGAAGCCGCAATAAATACATTTGGTCATATCAATATCATAGCGTGTTGTTCGCCGACTACCATCTGATCTGGGTTCTGCTTCAATCGTAATAGCTTGGGCGGGACAAATGGCTTCACAAAGTTTGCAAGCAATGCACCGCTCTTCTCCGGTGGGATATCTGCGTAAAGCATGCTCGCCACGAAATCGGGGACTCAATGGACCTTTTTCAAAAGGATAATTGATGGTGGCTGGCTCTTTAAAAACCATTCCGAGAGTCATCATCAAACCTTGATCAATATAAAGTGTTATACATTACCCTTGATTATTTCATAAAATATTAATTTTGAAGCACCTTCTGCGAAAGCATTTTTGATAGTGTTTTCTTCTTCAAAAGGTACAACGATTTTATACGATCCTTTGGATGTAATATTGCTTAGGGATCTTAAACATGGCGAAGTCACACTAGAATATTTATTGATGACACGAAAGAGTGATATGGACATATCGCGCGCTTTAGAACAAGTTCAATTTCAAGGTGCATTGTGATGAATTTTAATTCAATTCAGTTTGCATTGGACAGTATGTGGCTATCGAGCCAATTGAGGGTCCAAAATTTCTTTCCGTGAGAGCTGCAGTGAAGCACTCAGCACTGCAGAACGTTTTTTTTCTTTTTGACCGTTTGAGCTATTTGACGATCATGACGACAAGTGATTATCCGGACAGTATTTATGTAGCAATTCCTTAGAACCACTACAGGAAAAAGCGGTTTCTCTTCATTAGCACGGTAGGAGGTCAGCCCAAAAAATCGTGCATATAAAATAGAGAAACGCTGTCATGTACCATCTTTACGGACCATATTTATTGTCAAAAACCACAAAATTATTTGGAAAATCTTTTTGAAACACATTAAAGCATTTCTTTTCCATTTTTCGTTTTTGTTGAAATGAACTGCTGTTCATCGTCTTTCCATTCAATCGGACATGCAACATGCATTAACTCTCTCACCTTTCGGTGACGAGACCTCTCCCATCTTCCGTTCACATGTTTTCAAGCACACCTCACTGTCCTTGCGCGGTACGTTCAACTTGGTTGTATTTCCCACGCTCTTGTTAAGAATCAATTTCCAGATTGCTTTTCTCTGATTTTGCTGTAAATTGGTAATCAATTTATTGCATTATACACATCATAACGCGAAGTCTATTTCGTCTGTGAATTTTATTTGCTGTAATCAATATTCAAATATTTTCTTTATTATGATTGCCAACAAGTGCCTAAAAAAATCTTGTTGCAGAAAAGTATTAAATGGCATTGAATGTAATACTTGCAAGAGATGGGCACATCCGAAGTGTTCAGGGATACATCCCGAGCACTATAAGGTGTATGTTACTCACCGTTGGCTCCAATGGATATGTAGTGAGTGCCAATGGGCAGCTAAAAAAGCATTTTCCGAAAAGGCTAAAAATGCTCGGTCTCGGCAATACAGCACAGCTTCTAAGGTTAGTGTTGATAGATCTTTTGCTGAAGTTGTACGTCAGAGTATCACTGCTAGCCCAGCGGTACAAACAACGAACTCCAAAGAAATTACGGCGAGTAAAAATCCCAAGCCTACAAAGTCACGCAAAAGGACTAAAAAGGTTAAGGCACCGGATCAAGCGGCCAAGCCAAATGTCACATCCCAGACCCCGTCTTCCAAGCCTTCGAAGCCACGTAAAAGTAGGAACAAGGCACAGACAGGTCGTAAAGAGGTAGACACTAGAAAATTTGACTCTCAGTCAAATTTACTTGCTACTGTCGTTTCGAGTCTCGCTAAGTTATCCAAAGATCTGGAGCAGCTTAAATCGGCTCGTCAGGGAATACGAGATAAATCTCGTAACATCCTGGTGCTTAATCAGGATGAACCCTATATACGCGAAGCTAAAACGCGTAAATCACTCGACCGGAGTTGTATCAGAAATCTGCTCCGTAAGGTTGGTATGCGCCCAGATACGCCACTAAGGCGTGTTCATCGTGTTGGCGTGTGGAAGGGTACCAAAAGTGAGTCTAGCCACTCTCCAAGACCACTTTTAGTTGAATTCCTCTTGCAGTCTGAGCGTGACCAGTTCTTTGCAAGTTACATTGTTTTAAATGAAACTAACAAAGGGAAACATGTTGTCGTGCCCGATGACAAAAAGGAATCCAACAGGTCAAAGAATTCACGTTATGATGTAAATTATAACAGAATGCGCTGTTCTTCAGAAAAGGATGGCTCTTTGTCAAGTATGGAAATCACGGATGGATCTGGGGATGAAAACGATAATCACCGTATTGTCCCTGAAATTCCACAGCTCGTGATTAGTGACCTCCAAGGTAGGGCAGAACTTCAGCCCACGCAAGGCGAATCCATTCTCTTAAGCAGCACACCAAAAAACGTGCTGACTCCTCGGGTATTACGCCCGAGGATCAACCTGGACTAAGTGTGAATATATCGCGAGACACCGTCGCCACAGTGATATACGGAAACTCATGTAGTATCCGAAATAAGTGGTCTGAACTCTCCATCCTAGCGCAAGAGTTACGACCACATGTAATAGCACTGTCCGAAACCTGGCTATCTGAAACTGACCATATTCCTGACTCAATTTGTAGTAGTTATTCTGTGGTCAGATGTGATAGACCAGATGAACTAAACGGGGGTGGAGTTGCTATCTTTCTCAGACTAGGTCTTCGAACTTCAGAATCGAGTGTTAGGCTTAGCACGCACAACGTCCAACTTAGCTCATGTATCGTTCAATTTTACAAGCAATCAATGGTAATAGCATGCGCTTATATGAGCCCGCAAGCAGGACCTCAGGACTTGCAAAATTTGCTTGGCAATCTCAGTTTGCTGCACACGCTTGGGTCCCAGGTTCTTATAGTTGGTGATTTTAACCTACCACATATATCTTGGCTGAACCAGTGCTGTTCATCTGATAAGATGTCTGAGGACTTCATCGAATGGACTCATATGCATGCCATGAGTCAACATGTCAATGAGCCCACAAGATTCCGCCAGGGCTGCTTACCTTCGATCCTGGATCTCGTTATCTCTTCAAGCGAAGAAATGGTTCGCCAGGTAGATTATCTCTCTCCATTAGGAAAAAGTGATCACGTTGTGATCAGATTCCAACTAAGACTCAGGTATGAGAAACCTCCTCCTAAACTGAGGCGCAATTTCAATCGCGTAGACTGGGAAGTCGTCTCAGAGGAAGCTAAAAAGATGTTGTCTCAATATGTAGGTGATGATATAGCAACAAACTGGCAGCTTATACACCACTGCCTGTCTACCCTGCAAGATAGGTTCGCACCGTTGGTGCACGTCAAGCAACGCAACAAGCCACAGTGGTGGACACCTGCGATGCGACGAGTGATTAGAATGAGGGACCGTGCCTGGAAAACTTACAAAGCTTCTCAGACACAACGGTCCTGGACAAAGTATAAAATGGTCAGAAATAAGGCTGTGGGAATGCAACGCAAAGCAAAACGTGACTTTGAATCACGGTTGGCACGCAATATAAAGCAGTGCCCAAAGCGTTACTATAGTTATGCCCAATCCAAAGGCAAAACGCGCGATTATATTGGCAACCTTCAGCAGGAAAACGGAACTCAAATAGTTTCAGATTCACAAAAGGCTTCGGCTTTTCTCCAACATTTCCAGTCTGTTCAGAGGCTTGATCGCCAAATAGATCCGCCTAACATGCCAGTCATCAAAAGGCCTGATATCGTTACTCCACTTGAGGAGTTATTTTTCACTGATGATGAGGTTAAACTTGCTCTTGCAGCAACTAACCCCCATAAATCTGCCGGCCCAGACGACATTTATCCTCAAATTATAAAGAACCTGGCGCCAATATTAGCAGATCCTGTGGGTCGTATGTTTAACGCTTCCTTGCAACATGGATATATTCCGAGTATTTGGAAGTTGGCTAATGTGATCCCGATACATAAAGGTGGCAGTCGATCCTCAGTTTGTAAGTACAGACCTGTAAGTCTTACTAGCATCCTATGTAAAATCCTGGAGAAACTTATTAGGGATAGGATCTGTCGCCATCTAGTTGATTACTCGTTGCTGAACTCTGCTCAGCACGGCTTCCTTAAAGGGAAGTCGTGCCTAACAAACCTCTTATGTTTTCTTAACGAGGTTACCATGAGGCTAGATAAAGGCCAACAAGTTGAAGTTTTTTACTTGGACTTTTGCAAGGCCTTTGATTCAGTAAACCACAGATTGCTTGCAGATAAACTTGGTTATATGGGTATCGATGGTCTTCTGAAGAAATGGATAATAGGATTCTTAAGCAATAGATTCTTTCGTGTCAGGATAGGAAATATGTATTCGTCGAAAGTAAAAGTTGTTAGTGGAGTCCCACAGGGTTCCGTACTCGGACCGCTACTTTTCCTCATTTTCATCGATGACTTGGCAGCGTCGCTCAAGTGTCCCTGCTATATTTTTGCAGATGATGTCAAGATTATCGGATCACTGGATGAACAGGATCTTCTTGAGGATATAGAAAAAGTCATCAAGTGGTCTGCTACATGGGATCTACCAGTTAACTTCACTAAAAGCTATCTTTTGTCTAAAGTCATTAAGAAGCTAGAGGTGGCTGGTCCAGATGGTATACTGGAGATAAATGGGGTGCCGAAAGTTCGTGACTTAGGTATAGAAGTTTCAGGGGACTTTAAATGGGCTGATCAATGCGCAGCCGCTGCACAACGCGCTAGGAGAGAGCTTTTTCGCCTTCGTTCAGTTTTATCCTGCAGGTCCCCAGAGGTTTTCATACCATTATACAAAGCGGTCGTCAGACCACATCTCGAGTATTGCGTTCAAGCATGGTCACCTTATTTGGAAAAGGATATTGCCAAGCTGGAAGGTGTTCAACGTTTAGCTACTCGTATGATTGTTGGGCAATCGGGTAGGTCGTATCAGGAACGATTGCTGAGTCTAGAGCTCTTCTCACTAAAAAAGAGGAGGCTACGTGGGGACCTGATTGAAACCTTCAAAATCATGTCAGGTTTCAGTACCATTCATCCCAGTGAATTGTACGCTCTAGCGCCAAGTGTGGGTTCTCGAGGGCACCCATCAAAACTGGCCAAGCGACATGTCAGGTCAAATGTTCGTAAGTTCTTCTTTAGTGAGAGGGTAGTAAATTACTGGAATCGACTTCCTAAAGAAGTTGTTTGCTCTACTTCGGTAGGGGGTTTCAAGAATAGACTTGACTCTGTGTGGCCTTCATTATTTCCTGATTTTTATCCATAAGGGAATAGTTGGTATGATCCTCATGTTGTCTTTGGAACGCACTAATGCTTCTCCTCACCTATTGGTGAGGGGAGTTTTTCTGTTGCATTCCAGATTACTCTCATACCAGAAAATGTTTGTGAAAATATTGTTTGAAGTGGTGGACGCTCTTCTGTGGCATACCACCGAAAGAAATCTGGACGCTCGATTGGCTCGTTAGCCACATACAGTCCTGTGCAAACTGAACTGAACTGAACTGAACTGAACCTCCGAAAGAATCTGGTCACTCGTTTCGACTTGGTCGACTATCGTCCAGTGATACTAATACTGATACTGATATGGAATAATGATGGTGAAGTTATCAATCTAAGCTTGGACAGCAATTTGCGGGAGTACTCAGGAAATACCTTATCGCAGTTGCTGTCCAGACCATGCTTGGAACTCGTGACGAAACCACAGAATTTAGGTTCTTCTATTAGTCTGTTACAGAAATGTACCGCCCTAATGCTAAAAGGTGTTTTCTGGAGCCTAGCCAACATTACCGCTTAACAAGTATAAGTGAATGTCCGCGGGTTCCTCACTGAAGAATTAGGGTGTAGAAGTCTGTAGTGTTTCTCCTTATTAGAATATTTTTTATATTTTGCACACTAACATTCGTTTTGCATTGTTTGCCTTATTCAAAATTACTGCTTGTAAGATACATTTTTGGTGGTGAATATAATTTCGAAATCACGGACTTTAATTCGTCCATGATTGTAAAGTTAATGTGTGTTGCTCCGTGCAGAAATTGTAATTGACGAATCCTCCAACATTTTGGCGTATTCTACCAATTGTATTCCATCTCTTGAACTTTCAATTTCGGACTTCATTTGATCTTTTGTTGGACTATTTCTATTTTGGTCTTTTAGTGATTTCATTCAATTATTGTAGTATTTTGTGCAATGAGGATATATTTGAGGCACTACATAATTGTTGAGCATGCCGACTTGAACACTGGCATTTTTATTTACGATAAATTTGTATTTGGCAATTTTATATCATCATTTCTCACTCACTTCGTTCGTCAATATGAACAATTATTCCCACACAAATTAAGACACACAATGCAGGGCGATTATCTTTTTTTCTTTTTTTTACCGAATGCTCATTAGATATTTCCTTCATGGTTGACGATTGATGCCACTAATTTGAACGTGGGAGCTGTTTTACAACACCATAAAAATATACTACGTCTACTGACATTCTTTTCGCGCTAGCTCACACCGGCGCAAATCGGATGAAGCAATTTTGCCCGTTAGCTGTGTTGGCATCCGTCGGTCGATGTCGACCATGGATGTACATCACATCGCATGAATTTCATGTTTTGCAACTTTTTGAATGACTAAACAGTCCGATTCGGGAGGAACAATCTCTCCCACAGCGCTTGCAACGATAGTCAGAACTCTGTTGTATTGCATCAGTTGCACGCCGGCGGCGTGATCTGCGTTCAGCAGCCAGGAGCTGTATTTGCTCCTCCCCGGCTTGCAGTCGACGCTTTACACAATGCCTCCAAAGTGAGCGGTCAAGAGCAAGTTCTTCCCAGCTTGCGGGGTCAATGTCAAGAGCTTTCATATCTCTTTTGCAAACATCTTTGTACCGCAAGTGCGGTCTGCCCAATGGTCGACTTCCTAATTGCAACTCACCGTAGAGTAGATCTTTCGGAATACGACCATTTTCCATTCTATAGACATGACCAAGCCACCGCAGGCGGCGCTGACGTAATAGGGTAAACATGCTCTGTAGACCAGCTTTTGAAAGCACTTCAGCGTTAGTCACTCTGTCCATCCACGATATGTTCAAGATACGACGGATGCTTCGTAGATGGAAAGCATTCAGCTTCCGTTCGTGTCTTGCGTGGGTGGTCCAGGTTTCACTGCCGTACAGTAAAGCGTTCAGTACGCACGCGCTGTACACCATCATTTTGTCTTTACAGTCAGCTTGCGGTTACCCCAAACACGAGAGTTCAAACGGGACAGAATGACAGCTGCTCTGCCAATCCGCTTATCAATCTCCGTGTCTAGCGAGAGGTTGTCCGCAATGGTTGAACCAAGATATGTGAAATGATGTACTGGTTCGAGCTGACAGTTTCCAACAGTGATGATTGGCGGCGATACAGTCCCTTGACCAAGGACTTTGGTCTTGCTCATGCTGATTGTTAGACCAAAGTCTTTGCATGCCGACGAAAAACAGTCCATTAGCGACTGTAGGTTCTCTTGGGAGTGAGCAATAAAGGCTGCATCGTCGGCAAACAACAGGTCACGGATTATCACATCCCGTACTTTGGTTTGTGCTCTCAACCGGTTCAGGTTGAAAAGCTTGCCATCACTTCGCGTGCGTATGTAAATGCCTTCTGTTCTCATCTTAAAAGCGTGCTTCAGAAGCAGAGCAAAGAAAATGCCGAACAGCGTGGGAGCAAGAACACACCCTTGTTTGACGCCTCGGCGAATTTCAAATGCTTCTGAACTGCAACCGTTGAAATGGACTGAGCCTTTCATGCCTGAGTGGAACGAAATAACGAGTCTCAGCAGCCTTGGGGGGCAGCCTATCATATCGAGCATTTTGAAGAGACCCTCCCTGCTGACGTAGTCGAATGCCTTAGTTAAATCAATAAAAACAGCGTATAATGGCATACGCTGTTCCCGACACTTTTCTTGAAGTTGTCTCAGGGAGAAGATCATGTCAACGGTTGATCTTCCCTTGCGGAAGCCACATTGAGATTCGGAGTAAATTCTATCAGCTAAAACTTGCAGCCGGATCTGTAAGACTTTAGCAAACAATTTGCCTACAACATTCAGAAGGGAGATTCCTCTGTAATTGTTGCAGTCGCCTCTGTCACCTTTATTCTTAAATAGCGTGATGATCTTTGTGTCTCGCATCTCTTGTGGGACACCCCCCTCCTGCCAGCACTGAAGAAGCAAATGGTGAAGAGGCTGTAATAATGCTGCTCTACCGCATTTGATGAGCTCAGGTGGAATTCCGTCGTCACCAGGGGCCTTCCCATTCGCTAAGCGGTCGATTGCCTTATTGAGCTCATCAAGTGTAGGAGGGGTATCTAGATATTCAATGGTCGGCAACCGTTCGACATTTTCAAGTGCATGCGGTAGAACCGTACTGTCCCTAGAGTAGAGGGAGGAGAAGTGCTCTACCCATCTTTCCATCTGTTGAGTTTTGTCGACAATCGGCTTACCAGATAAAGACTTAATGGGAGCCGTTTTAAGTTTGTTTGGGCCAATGGCTCTCTTGATCCCATCATACATACCGTGAAAATTGCCGGTATCCGCAGCTTTTTGGATATTGAGGCTAACTTCAGTCCAATAGTCGTTTGCACAACGCCTTGCAGTCTGTTGGACCTTATTTCTAGCTGCTCTTAGAAGACGTAAGTTTTCATCTGTTGGCATACCTTTGAACCTCAAGAATGCTGAGCGTTTCTCATCCAGCACAGCAGTCATCTCAGAAGCGTTTGCTTCGAACCAGTCGCTCGTTCGAGCTTTCTCCGGACCGAAAGTGGAAAGTGCGACTCGGCATATGCAACTTTTTATCAATTCCCAGTTTTCTGAAGCAGATTCAAGTGGGGTTGTCTTGTTGAACTCGTCCGTGAAGGCTTTTGCGAATCTCGCAGTTAGATTAGGTTCGCACATGCGAGTGACGTCTATCCTAGGCTTAGCAGACAATTTGGTGCGGTGAAATCTCGTGTGGGGGAGCTTCAGTTTTGCACAGACCAGTGAATGATCAGTGTCGCAGTCTGCGCTTTGATATGATCTGGTGAGGAGCACTCTTCCTATATTAGTGCGCTTAACAAGAATAAGATCAAGCTGATGCCAATGCTTAGAGCGAGGATGCTTCCAAGAGACTTTATGCTGTGGTTTTGTTTGAAAGAAGGTGTTACTGACACAAAGATTGAACTGTGTGCACAATTCTAAAAGGCGTTGCCCATTTTCATTGGTTTTACCTACGCCGAACCTTCCGAGACAGTTTTGCCAAGACTCGTAATCTGCACCAACTCTGGCATTGAAATCACCCAATACCACTAAACAGTTTTTCTGTGGTACGTTTTTCAGGACGGCTGTGAGGTTATGATAAAAAGCGTCTTTTTCAGCAGGCGTCGCAGAGAGCGTCGGTGCATAAACGTTGACCAACGTAATGGTACCAGTAATGCACCTCAGATTTAGAGTCCAAATCCGTTCGCTCCCGCTGCTGCTCGGTTCTGTTGCTTTTAATATGTCGTTTCGCACGGCAAACCCAACTCCATGCAGTCGAGGCTCATCGGAACCTCTTCCTTTCCAAAAGAATGTGTAATCACTTTCTGTTAGCTTACCAGTGTCTGGTAAGCGCGTCTCTTGTAGGGCAGCCACGTCGACATTCAGCCTCTTTAGCTCGTTGTTAATCACGGCGGACTTTCTAACGCCTCTGATATTCGAGACGTCGTCATGAAATCCTGGAAGCATGGACCGGACGTTCCAGGTTCCAAGTTTCAGAACTGACATTTGTTGTTTGGTATTTCGATTCGCTGGTGCGGAAAAATACAGTCTGCTTGTCGGTTGATTCCTAATCCCCATGCACCCAATGAGGATAGCAGACCGTGGCGAGACGGCACCTTATTGACTGGGGGCTGCCCAGCTTGAGGCGGGCGGTAGCCGTCCAATGAGACCTGGAAGTCTCTCCCACCGTCGAAAGCAGCCCCAGGCGCTTAGCTCTACGCCAGTCGAGCCATAGCTTTTAACCGGTATCTGCTGCTTCCCGTGTTATTTTCCGTAGAAGCGGAATGGAGTGTCCTCTCCATTGGTGCGTTGTGATGTACGCCAGGGCAGTTCAATATGGAGAACTAGCTGTTGCCCATGCAGCAAGTGCTCCCTCTCCACGGCACCACTGGAACCAAAGGAACAGCTAGGCTGATACGTTTGGACAACGATGCCGTCGCAGGAGCTGGCAGGACGAAGTTGAATAAACTTCGGACTGCCTAACGGGACTCCGGCTCCGGATTTTTCCTCGAGGTTGACTCCTGAAGCCTTTTCCATGAATGGATGTAGCCACAAGGCAGTGGAGGTTTGAGATAAGGGTTTTCCTTCCCCTAGGTGGGCCGCCTTCATGGACTAACGAGCTCCACCTGCCCGAAGCATGCTGGTTTTGAGGCGCCAGTCAGCCGCCTTCGCCCTTTCTCCTGTCAGTAGAAGCAGTTCCGCCAGGTCACACAGGACCACGCGTGCAGGTCAGGAGCTGGACTTGGTTGTCAGAGGCTATATGAGACGCAGGCCATTGGAGCATTTTTGGAATTAAGAGCTTATCCCCAAAACCACCCCGGCCGTGACAACCTTGGAACCGCCCGTTAGCTACTTGCGATATAATTAGCCCTACGACATTTTTCGTCATCTGTTTGAAGATCGTGATTTCATATTTTCCACGAATCATAAGCCATTTAATTTTGCTTAGCATTCAGAACTATATCGTCATTCAAAACCCGAGATTCGACACTTGTAATAATTTTTCGAAATACAACTAAAATTCTTTACGTTGATTATGAGGCAAGCTTGGTCGCCGCTGGCCGATCAAGATGTGACATCTCTGTCTTGATTTCTGGCACACCTTTTCATTTTTCTTTTTCGGCTAACCCTAACAATAAGATTGATAAAACCGAGGTCACTAAATGAAGATCCAAGAATTTGCAGCAAATTTATTCACCTGTGAGCACAATACCTTTATGATTAACGCCGTTTGAGACTCATGTGAATTATCCTCCATTTGCGCAACCAAACACACCTCCTCTTCCGGCCCTGTTCTAATTCGATTAGGTTTACATGTATACTGATCTCAAATTTTGGCCTTCATATTTCTTGAACATTTTAGGCACATGCTATCCTTTCTTCAAACCAAACTAACTGTCTGGTCGAGGAGGGAATTGTGGTTATTCTCCTTCTTTTAAGATAACTCTATTTGCAACGAGCATTCGTTTTTGCATTGTTTGCTCCATTCAAATTATTGTCTGTAAAATATTAGGACTCAAATTAACCCATTCAAGATACTAAAAGTTTTATTGTGGTCCCCTCTTAAAAGTTGGCAACTGAGGGAGAATGTTAAATTCATTTCAATTCCAATTTTGATGGTCTAGAAAGCATATAACATTACAAAATACCACAGAAAAATATGGGAACTACGAATAATACAACAAACAAAATAGGATTCGTTTGCTTACTGGACAGTTCTCGAATCGGGTAAAAATTTAAGGGACAGAAATTGTTTTCGATTGGAGGGATAACAAGTGTAGGTACATGGTGTCAAAATGTATAGTTTTCTTCGATGCACGGGTTTAGGGTCAAAATATCATCGAGACTTCTTTTGAAAATCTGCTGAGTTGGTGAGTTTTCAACAAAATCTGGTAGTTTGTTCCAAGTAAAACTAACTCGCAAGGCAAAAACGTCGTCTACAGTTGAGTCGCGAGTGAGGGACAGTTATAATAAATTTATGAGCTCTTGTCTTATGCAATCTCCGTAGGTTGAACAAGCATTTTAAAAAGTGATTTGCGGTATTCAAAATATTGTAAATCGAAATCAAATCGCCCTGGAGACGACGACGAGGATAATTATATAAATTTAGGGCTTTGATTCGCTCGTCGTATGCTTTCCGTCTGTGTCGGCTGAGAAGTTTGCAAAGTCGCAACATCTTTTTTAGGCCATGGCGACCATGCTTCAACTGCCTATTCCATAGTGGGCCTTATGTACGTATTTATAATGCAAAGAATTTTCTGTTTTGAGAACCTACCGAAAATGCT
>JACCGJ010012375.1:0-19772 GCA_013407085.1 Atriophallophorus winterbourni
AACCGTTTGACGTTTTTGATGATGTAAGCAAGAACTCAGCTTTGAATGTTTCAAGCTCAAACGCGCGAGTTTGAAGATGCAGCAGACTAGAAATACGCTACTCTTAACGTTTAAACGAGTCAAGTCTGGACAATATCGCCATTCGTGAATTGTCATACAATTCGAAAATAATCTTGGTCAGTGTTACAAACAAGTAATCCGATAATTATTAAACAAATCTTCGTTTTGCTTTCCCTAGCAAAGACCACGTTCTGAGTCTGTAGCACGCGTCTTCGTCGAACACTAGATTGCCTATTTTGGCACACCATTTATCCACGTAACCGACGCTGGCGCACAGTTTCAATCGATACTGTTCCGAGATTTGACTCTACACCTTGGCTGTCAGCACATCTGAACCATCGTGGACTATCAAAACGCGAATGGATTGGTTGATGTCGCCCCAACGGCAGGTCAAAGCAGCTTTTGCTGGTCAGTCCGATCCTAATTGTTGCATTGAGAATTTACCACTTGTTATTCTTGGAATTAGTTCTGCCATGAAGGGAGACATGCAATGCTCAGCCACAGAGTTATTTTGTGGCACTACCTTGTGTCTCCTCGGTGAACTCGTTGTGCCTTTCCAGTAATTACCTTCATTGTCAGATTACATGACTCACTTGCGATCGTTTATGTCGAAGTTGGATTATACGACTCATCGACAGCGCCATGTCCACCAACAGAAATCCCCTCATCGAGATACGTGCGATTTTGTTTTTATGCGACGTGTGTCCCTATATGAACCACTTCAACCATCCTATCATAGACCACGCAGAGCTATTAGGCGTTAACAAAAGTACGTCATTTTGAATATGAATGGTCGACGCCTAACGGTTTCTATTGAACGTCTAAAACCGGCTTTCGTTGAGCTTAAGCCACCAAATCCATCAACGATGATTTCCCCTCAATCACAACCGCCGTGTAATCCTCATGTGCCTACCACCTCACTCGATCATCCGAATCCTCCAGTCCCTACCAGGTTCGTTGAAACGCTCAACAGTAGAAAAGTGCATTGGACCACCCGTCGAAATAAAAGAATATCACGACAAACGATCATACTTAACATCCCCTTTGGGCTTTCAAACGGTCAAATCACACATGTGCATCTTGACCTCGTCGGTTAATGCCATCATGAAACGAATTTTCATTCATCCTAGCGGCGATCGGTCGCTTTACAAGATGGCCGATTTCTTTTCCGATCAAAGACAACGTTCTGAGTCTGTAGCACGCGTCTTCGTCGAACACTAGATTGCCTATTTTGACACACCATTTATCATCGCAACCGACGCTGGCGCACAGTTTCAATCGACACTGTTCCGAGATTTGACTCTACACCTTGGCTGTCAGCACATCTGAACCACCGCCGACTATCTAAACGCGAATGAATTGGTTGAGTTAGCCCCACCAGCAGGTCAAAGCAGCTTTTGCTGGTCAGTCCGATCCTAATTGTTGCATTGAGAATTTACCACTCGTTATTCTTGGAATTAGTTCTGCCATGAAGAAAGACATGCAATGCTCAGTCACAGAGTATTATATTGTGGCACTACCTTGTGTCTCCTCGGTGAACTTGTTGTGCCTTTCCAGTAATTACCTTCTTTGTCAGATTGCATCACTCGCTTGCGATCGTTTATGTCGAAGTTGGATTATACGACTCATCGACAGCGCCATGTCCACCAACAGAAATCACCTCATCGAGATACGTGCGATTTTGTTTTTATGCGACGTGTGTCCTTATATGAACCACTCCAACCATCCTATCATAGACCACGCAGAGCTATCAGGCGTAAACAAAAGTACGTCATTTTGAATATGAATGGTCGACGCCTCACGGTTTCTATTGAACGTCTTAAACTAGCTTTCGTTGAGCTTAAGCCACCAAATCCATCAAAAAAGATTTCTCCTAATTCACAACCGCCGTGTAATCCTCATGTGCCTACCACCTCACTCAATCATCCTAATCCTCCAGTCTCTGTCATGTTCGTTGAAACTCTAAACGGTAGAAAAGTGCTTTGGCCCACCCCTCGAAATAACAAAATATCACGACAAACGATCATACTTAACATCCCCTTTGGGCTTTCAAACGGTCAAATCACACATGTGCATCTTGACCTCGTCGGTTAATGCCATCATCGAACGAATTTTCATTCATCCTAACGGCGATCGGTCGCCTAACAAGATGGCCGATTTCTTTTCCGATCGAAGACCACGTTCTGAGTCTGTAGCACGCGTCTTCGTCGAACACTAGATTGCCTATTTTGGCACACCATTTATCCACGTAACCGACGCTGGCGCACAGTTTCAATCGATACTGTTCCGAGATTTGACTCTACACATTGGCTGTCAGCACATCTGAACCACCGCCGACTATCAAAACGCGAATGGATTGGTTGATGTCGCCCCACCGGCAGGTCAAAGCAGCTTTTGCTGGTCAGTCCGATCCTAATTGTTGCATTGAGAATTTACCACTTGTTATTCTTGGAATTAGTTCTGCCATGAAGGGAGACATGCAATGCTCAGCCACAGAGTTATTTTGTGGCACTACCTTGTGTCTCCTCGGTGAACTCGTTGTGCCTTTCCAGTAATCACCTTCATTGTCAGATTACATTACTCGCTTGCGATCGTTTATGTCGAAGTTGGATTATACGACTCATCGACAGCGCCATGTCCACCAACAGAAATCCCATCATTGCGATACGTGCTATTTTGTTTTTATGCGACGTGTGTCCCTATATGAACCACTTCAACCATCCTATCATAGACCACGCAAAGCTATTAGGCGTAAACAAAAGTACGTCATTTTGAATATGAATGGTCGACGCCTCACCGTTTCTATTGAACGTCTAAAACCAGCTTTCGTTGAGCTTAAGCCACCAAATCCATCAACAAAGATTTCCCCTCAATCACAACCGCCGTGTAATCCTCATGTGCCTACCACCTCACTCGATCATCCTAATCCTCCAGTCCCTTCCAGGTCGGTTGAAACTCTACACGGTAAAATAATGCGTTGGCACACCCGTCGAAATAACAAAATATCACGACAAACGATCATACTTAACATCATCTTTGGGCTTTCAAACGGTCAAATAACACATGTGCATCTTGACCTCGTCGGTTAATGCCATCATCGAACGAATTTTCATTCATCCTAACGGCGATCGGTCGCCTAACAAGATGGCCGATTTCTTTTCCGATCGAAGACCACGTTCTGAGTCTGTAGCACGCGTCTTCGTCGAACACTAGATTGCCTATTTTGGCACACCATTTATCCACGTAACCGACGCTGGCGCACAGTTTCAATCGATACTGTTCCGAGATTTGACTCTACACCTTGGCTGTCAGCACATCTGAACCACCGCCGACTATCAAAACGCGAATGGATTGGTTGATGTCGCCCCACCGGCAGGTCAAAGCAGCTTTTGCTGGTCAGTCCGATCCTAATTGTTGCATTGAGAATTTACCACTTGTTATTCTTGGAATTAGTTCTGCCATGAAGAAAGACATGCAATGCTCAGCCACAGAGTTATTTTGTGGCACTACCTTGTGTCTCCTCGGTGAACTCGTTGTGCCTTTCCAGTAATTACCTTCTTTGTCAGATTACATTACTCGCTTGCGATCGTTTATGTCGAAGTTGGATTATACGACTCATCGACAGCGCCATGTCCACCAACAGAAATCACCTCATCGCGATACGTGCGATTTTGTTTTTATGCGACGTGTGTCCCTATATGAACCACTTCAACCATCCTATCATAGACCACGCAGAGCTATTAGGCGTAAACAAAAGTACGTCATTTTGAATATGAATGGTCGACGCCTCACGGTTTCTATTGAACGTCTAAAACCAGCTTTCGTTGAGCTTAAGCCACCAAATCCATCAACAAAGATTTCCCCTCAATCACAACCGCCGTGTAATCCTCATGTGCCTACCACCTCACTCGATCATCCTAATCCTCCAGTCCCTTCCAGGTCGGTTGAAACTCTAAACGGTAAAATAGTGCTTGGCACACCCGTCGAAATAACAAAATATCACGACAAACGATCATACTTAACATCATCTTTGGGCTTTCAAACGGTCAAATCACACATGTGCATCTTGACCTCGTCGGTTAATGCCATCATCGAACGAATTTTCATTCATCCTAACGGCGATCGGTCGCCTAACAAGATGGCCGATTTCTTTTCCGATCAAAGACCACGTTCTGAGTCTGTAGCACGCGTCTTCGTCGAACACTAGATTGCCTATTTTGGCACACCATTTATCCACGTAACCGACGCTGGCGCACAGTTTCAATCGATACTGTTCCGAGATTTGACTCTACACCTTGGCTGTCAGCACATCTGAACCACCGCCGACTATCAAAACGCGAATGGATTGGTTGATGTCGCCCCACCGGCAGGTCAAAGCAGCTTTTGCTGGTCAGTCCGATCCTAATTGTTGCATTGAGAATTTACCACTTGTTATTCTTGGAATTAGTTCTGCCATGAAGGGAAGACATGCAATGCTCAGCCACAGAGTTATTTTGTGGCACTACCTTGTGTCTCCTCGGTGAACTCGTTGTGCCTTTCCAGTAATTACCTTCATTGTCAGATTACATTACTCGCTTGCGATCGTTTATGTCGAAGTTGGATTATACGACTCATCGACAGCGCCATGTCCACCAACAGAAATCCCATCATCGCGATACGTGCTATTTTGTTTTTATGCGACGTGTGTCCCTATATGAACCACTTCAACCATCCTATCATAGACCACGCAGAGCTATTAGGCGTAAACAAAAGTACGTCATTTTGAATATGAATGGTCGACGCCTCACGGTTTCTATTGAACGTCTAAAACCAGCTTTCGTTGAGCTTAAGCCACCAAATCCATCAACGATGATTTCCCCTCAATCACAACCGCCGTGTGATCCTCATGTGCCTACCACCTCACTCGATCATCCTAATCCTCCAGTCCCTTCCAGGTTTGAAACTCTAAACGGTAGAAAAGTGCGTTGGCCCACCCGTCGAAATAACAAAATATCACGACAAACGATCATACTTAACATCACCTTTGGGCTTTCAAACGGTCAAATCACACATGTGCATCTTGACCTCGTCGGTTAATGCCATCATCGAACGAATTTTCATTCACCCTAACGGCGATCGGTCGCTAACAAGATGGCCGATTTCTTTTCCGATCAAAGACCACGTTCTGAGTCTGTAGCACGCGTCTTCGTCGAACACTAGATTGCCTATTTTGGCACACCATTTATCATAGCAACCGACGCTGGCGCACAGTTTCAATCGATACTGTTCCGAGATTTGACTCTACACCTTGGCTGTCAGCACATCTGAACCACCGCCGACTATCAAAACGCGAATGGATTGGTTGATGTCGCCCCACCGGCAGGTCAAAGCAGCTTTTGCTGGTCAGTCCGATCCTAATTGTTGCATTGAGAATTTACCACTTGTTATTCTTGGAATTAGTTCTGCCATGAAGGAAGACATGCAATGCTCAGCCACAGAGTTATTTTGTGGCACTACCTTGTGTCTCCTCGGTGAACTCGTTGTGCCTTTCCAGTAATTACCTTCTTTGTCAGATTACATTACTCGCTTGCGATCGTTTATGTCGAAGTTGGATTATACGACTCATCGACAGCGCCATGTCCACCAACAGAAATCACCTCATCGCGATACGTGCGATTTTGTTTTTATGCGACGTGTGTCCCTATATGAACCACTTCATCCATCCGATCATAGACCACGCAGAGCTATTAGGCGTAAACAAAAGTACGTCATTTTGAATATGAATGGTCGACGCCTCACCGTTTCTATTGAACGTCTAAAACCAGCTTTCGTTGAGCTCAAGCCACCAAATCCATCAACGATGATTTCTCTTCAATCACAACCGCCGTGTAATCCTCATGTGCCTCCCACCTCCCTCGTTCATCCCAATCCTCCAATGCCTTTCAGTCCCGTTTAAACTCGAACCGGTAGACAAGTGCGTTGGCCCAAACGTCGAAAGAACAAAATAACACGACGTACGAACACACCTTACTTTCACTTTGGGCATTCAAATGGTCAATTCTCTCATGTGCATCTTGACCTCGTCGGTTAATACTATCATCGAACGAATCTTCATTCATCCTAACGGCGATCGATCGCTTTACAATATGGCCGATTGCTGTACCAAGCAAACACCACGTTCTGAGTCTGTAGCACGCGTCTTCATCTAACACTGGATTGCCTAATTTGGCAAACCATTCAACATCGCATCCAACATGTGCATTGTCCTATATCTGAATGGATCATATTATCTCGACATAATATCACACCTCATGCGCAATAGTTGAACTAATCTATGTGTAATGAAGTACAAGTCCCAGATGACGGTTTTCTACAGAGATTTGATGTCCAAAATACTTTGCAATTATTCATTTCTGGCTGTCACGCCAACGTTTGTGCATATCGATAAACAGCAGCTCAATAGCGACTGAAGCTGTTTTGTAAGAGAATAATGATGGCTATCAGATGTACAATTATAAGTCAGGGATTAGTTTTTTCGTACAATATCATATGTATCAACTTGAGAAGACTACAATCACAACGCTTGTGTGAGTAAATACCATGTGATCTCTTCCTAAAACTAGCTCTAGAAAATGGTCAAAGAACATGCTGATCAGTATGAATGCAAAAATACATTGTTGTTTATATCCCGTCAAATTTCGAAAGCTTCAGTAATGTAAACTTTAAATTCGACTGACCATTTGTCAGATTCGAAAGAGAACGAGCTTGAGCAGACATTGAGAGTTAGCCTTCAAAATCAAGACAGCAAAACGCACCTCTGGTTAGGTAGTCTAAACATTTTTATAAATAATGCAAACGCTAAAATTGCGAGTTTATTCTCAACGATATCTCAGTGGAGTAAGTCATGTATAACGGTAGACATCCCGTTTGGATACCACAATAGGATTCGAAGTAAACACTATCAGCTAATTCTAGTAGTTACATATACGAACGTATTGCATAAAATTTACCGAAGGCATCAAGATGAAAGATTATTTTGCAACTGATGAAGACAGCTCTATCACCCTTATCCTTAAAAGGCGTGATGAACTTAGGGTCCCTTATCTCATTTGAGATTATACTCTAGCTATCATCATTGTTACAGCTGCCAATCAATCTGTCTGTATCGTAGAACTGGCGACTTGGGTTTGGTGGGCCAGGCATAGTATTCCACATCACTGGCTGACTATGTTGTAGGCTAGAATTCTGGCATGTCCTGGATCTTGACGTGTTCTCATTGGTCCGGAGACACCATCCAATCGAATGTGCTCTTTGATATATTGTGGGGTCGAATACCACGCTTCGAGGAATTCTCGAACGTGACGAGTTCTGCCTTTGGTGATGATTTCCGTACTATTCCAATTGAATTCGTGTCCTTCACGATCCATGTGTACCGATGTTACTGATTTGTGGTGATGACGTCGTGTAGCCAGTTTGTGTTCATGTATCCTTGTTTCTAACCTTCTCCCGATGTGTCCAATATAACATTTCTCACGATCGGAACACAGGATTCTGTTCACGACGTTATTTCTTTCCAACTTAGCAAACATACCCTTGACCTTGACTAGTTGGCTTCGCAGTGCTGAAGCTGGCTTGTGTGCTACACTAATTTCGAGCGGCCGCAGTATTCTTGCGGCAGTGTTAACCTTGCTATGTTCGTGCTGTTCACACGCTATTGGGTTGTCGAGTCCATGTTGCGAATTCTGAAGTCCTTTTGGTATCCATTCTTCCGGAAGTATTTGAATAAATGTTTCTCCTCTTCTTCCCAGAGATCGTCGGTAGTGCTGTGTTTTTTGCGCGGTTGAATTGTGTTCAATCGCAGCCTAGCTTGTGGGTGGCCGGGTGCTTGCGCTTAAAGTTCCACATTTGATCCGTGTGTGTTCGTTTCCTTTATACACTAGTTTCTAGGTTTCCTTTTACGTTCTTCACAAATTCACATACAGAAATGGTAGACAGTTTTTCCAATTCTGTCTACTCCGTAAATTGAATTCCAATGAAGACGCAATTCAGTAGATGGTGCGCATTTTCCAAGTTTTCTTTCTTTACAATCACGAACGTACCATCGACGTATCGGATCCGGATTTTGGGTTGGATCAGCGGTAATGCGATACGTTCAAGATATGCAATACGGCTTCGGCTAGCAACCTGGATATTTGAGATCCCATTGCAGATCCTTTCATTTGATTATACAAACGATTGCTGAATTTCACATTCGTCTGCAAACACGATTATAATAACTGTAGTATATTGTTTTTGGTCGGTCGGTTTCCATTGTACTCCGTTCCGCGTTCGATATGGTTTGTAGCGCTAATTTAGTGCCGATAGATGTAAATAGCGCTGTCACGTCAAAAGAAACCACGATTTCTTCATCTTCCAAATTCACGTCCTTTATCTTCTGTCGAAATTCAGTTACGGAATCTATACAATATTCTGATCCTTGAATAAGTTAAAATACTCTTTTTTGCATTTCTTTGCTGTTTGTAGGTAGGTGCTCCAGGCAGCAACACGATTGGGCGTAGTGGAATGCCTTGTTAATTTTCGGTAGTCCATAGAAGTGTGGTAAGCTTGAGCCATCCGTTTCATTCTAAAATGTTCGACTGCAGGGAGTTGTCCCATGAACATAACTTTCGTAAACGTAGCATTTATTTTGTTTTCCAACTGTTTGGATTGGTCTCCGTTGATCTCCCGATATGTGGTGGTGTCTTGCAGAAGTTGTTCAGCCTTGCTTATATAATCTTTTTTGTTCATAACCAACGTCACGCATCCTTTTTCTGCCGGTATTATGACAATATTTCAATCTTTTCGTAAATTATCCCTTGCGATGATGTCGTTGCGCGTCAGAACTTTCTGCTCTTTTTTCGCGATGAGCGCGGGTGTTATTCTATGGCGTATATTTTCTTTGGTTTCTTCTGGAATTAATTGTTTTTTTAGCATACATTCAAGACGCAATAAATTCTGCTTGACAGGCATCATTGCAGTTAAAATTCAAACCGCGATTAAGCACGCGTTCTTCATCTGACGACAGAGTCCGCTTCGATGGATTCTTAACCCAATTCGTTCCAGGAGTTTCATTTGGATTAGGGTTGATTGACCTCATTTTGTCGTCAAGGTCTTGACATTTTTTGACCTTTGCGTTCTTTGTTGTAACGTTGATAGCGACAGCAAGTTGTTGCGTCAGCTGATCACCAATTTCACCGCAACAGAAATTTTTTTCGATTTGATCGACATTTGAGTATTTGTAAATACTCTTGTGCGCGTTCGCGATAAGAAATTGTAACCATTCTCGGCTCCGTTTGTTTGCTAGTTGCTGTGCATGATTAGTATTGATAGGTGGTCTTCGTTTTGGTGACCTGGGAAACACACATGGCCGTTGACATACATGCAAGAAGAAAATCAGTACTTAAGTTGATGCGACTCTTCCACTGAATGACTCCCAACGAATTGAATGTGTGAGCGGCTCTCGCCCAAAATAGTTTAAAATAGTTTTATTCTTGTAGCTCATTCGTATTCTTCCTTAACCGAGGATCAGATTATTCTATGGATTCCGTAACTGAATTTTGACAGAAGATAAAGGACGTGAATTTGGAAGATGAAGAAATCGTGGTTTCTTTTGACGTGACAGCGCTATTTACATTTATCGGCACTAACTTAGCGCTGCAAACCATATCGAAACTGCTGGACGAACGCGGAACGGAGTACAATGGAAACCGACTGACCAAAAACAATATACTACAGTTATTATAATCGTGTTTGCAGACGAATGTGAAATTCAGCAATCGTTTGTATAATCAAATGAAAGGATCTGCAATGGGATCTCAAATATCCAGGTTGCTAGCCGAAGCCGTATTGCATATCTTGAACGTATCGCATTACTGCTGATCCAACTCAAAATCTGGATCCGATACGTCGATATTACGTTCGTGATTGTAAAGAAAGAAAACTTGGAAAATGCGCACCATCTACTGAATTGCGTCTTCATTGGAATTCAATTTACGGAGTAGACAGAATTGGAAAAACTGTCTACCATTTCTGTATGTGAATTTGTGAAGAACGTAAAAGGAAACCTAGAAACTAGTGTATAAAGGAAACGAACACACACGGATCAAATGTGGAACTTTAAGCGCAAGCACCCGGCCACCCACAAGCTAGGCTGCGATTGAACACAATTCAACCGCGCAAAAAACACAGCACTACCGACGATCTCTGGGAAGAAGAGGAGAAACATTTATTCAAATACTTCCGGAAGAATGGATACCAAAAGGACTTCAGAATTCGCAACATGGACTCGACAACCCAATAGCGTGTGAACAGCACGAACATAGCAAGGTTAACACTGCCGCAAGAATACTGCGGCCGCTCGAAATTAGTGTAGCACACAAGCCAGCTTCAGCACTGCGAAGCCAACTAGTCAAGGTCAAGGGTATGTTTGCTAAGTTGGAAAGAAATAACGTCGTGAACAGAATCCTGTGTTCCGATCGTGAGAAATGTTATATTGGACACATCGGGAGAAGGTTAGAAACAAGGATACATGAACACAAACTGGCTACACGACGTCATCACCACAAATCAGTAACATCGGTACACATGGATTGTGAGGGACACGAATTCAATTGGAATAGTACGGAAATCATCACCAAAGGCAGAACTCGTCACGTTCGAGAATTCCTCGAAGCGTGGTATTCGACCCCACAATATATCAAAGAGCGCATTCGATTGGATGGTGTCTCCGGACCAATGAGAACACGTCAAGATCCAGGACATGCCAGAATTCCAGCCTACAACATAGTCAGCCAGTGATGTGGAATACTATGCGCGGCCCACCAAACCCAAGTCGCCCACTTACGATACAGACAAATCGACTGTTTTCCATTTCTATGTCCATTCAGGCTCTGAAATTAGTGTCATACCTAGATCATCCAGTTCCTCAAAACAGTCGTTTTACACTCTTAAGGCGGAAAATGGCACAACGCCTTCTAACCCTCAATTTAGGACTAAGACGCATATTCCCCTGGACGTCGATTGATAGAACGCAACGAGTGTCTCCGCTACATGATCCGCATTCATCATAACACATTGGCTAATTAAATGTACGTAATCATATAATGCATAGTCAACCCGTCATATCTACGAATACAAGATTCAAGATTTATATATATATATATATATAAAATTAAAATCAAAATCAATGCAACTATGATAGTTTATTAATAGTTGGTGTCAAAATTTGGATTAGCTCTCATATAGTCGTCGAGTTTCGATTTGAATATAGATAAACTATTTGAGCTTACAAAATCGGATTGGAGGGAATTCTAAACAAAGCACACACGCAACAACTAAATGCGTAGCATTTCGATCCGAACGCACTGGTATTTCTGTCTCGCCTTAGATTGCTTATCATATAAATATCATACACGCTAGATATTTCACGTAATGATTCAAAACTAAATCATGACACGCAATGATTGCATCAAAATAATTTTGAGCAATTACTCACCTCGATCTTCAATCCTCAGGCAGATCGCGTTATAGTACTGTCGCTGAAATTTTCGCGACTTCGATGTTCACATATACGATGAATTTAAACGTTCTCCTGTCTTACATGCACAATCCATCGAATGTCTACAATATATGAAAATGAAATAATGTGTTTCCATTGACACCTCACAAAATGTATCTGTCGAAATGTGTCTTCGTAACATTGATTTATCTTTTGTGATCCATACTGTGATCCGCTGGAGTGAAATCTTTTTTTATTTTTATCTAACATTAGTCTGTTTAAAAATTTTGTTCACAAGCTACTGAGATTCAATTTTACAAAAACAGAACTCACCGATATCCCAAGCATCCGTCAGCGCGAACCGTTCAATCCATCTGTGTCTGAACTCAACTGAGCAGTTGGTTTCTACACCCCGACTAACAAAATGAGCATGATATTGTATTGAACGAAAAATAAGTTTGCTCTGTGATGATTACTCAATACTCTCATGTCCGCTGCAAATCGATAATGCGATGGTCGATAAACGCGTGAACGGAAATCAATCAATCGATAGCTGGGCTCGGAAGCGTTCAAATCGATCTGGATGCGCTGAACGTGGTTGACAATGCATTCAACATTGATTAGAAGATTCTTATAGAAAATATGCCAAAATGCATTTATAAAGCGATAAGTTATCGTAAATAAGAAGTAGCTGAAACAAGCATCGTAGCGCGTTGATTTGACTGCACCGATTGCTGTTCCCGAGAAACATAGATTATCACGGTAGTTGAATATAATTGAGACTGATTGGGAATCCTTATTCATGGAAAGAAAGTTTGTGATGAATCGGTTAAAGCAGTTTTTCATAACGTTGGCCTTCTGACACAGGAGCTTCGTTAAACCAATGGTATCTCATATGTACCTCAAACCCGCATCTGTGTCGATTGACTTACGATATACCGTCGTTCTTAGCTTGCCGTTGTCTTTCAGTGCGAGACCTTCCGAGAATGGTAGTCTCCCTTCCATAGACTTAGTTTCTTTTGTAACCAACATTTTTGGATCCAAATTATTAGGATAACTATGAAACGCTTCGAGACTGTTGCGCTCTATGATGATGGATGTATCGTCGACATAGCGCCACCATATCTTTGGTTTTAAAGCTTCGTTTTTCAAAGCTAGCTCTTCGAAATACTCCATGTTCATATGAGCTAGCACCGTGGAAATAGGTGACCCATCAAGGAATATTCTTTTGTTTGTATAGCTGCCCAGTAAATAACAAGTGGCTCATATTTAGACAAATTGCTATATCGTTGAATTTTTTGTACACTCAGGTTTGTACGATACTTCAAGGTCGTATCAGAATTGAGTGACTGCCTTGGAAACGCTAAAGTGCTGGTAGTGTCGACATTGGTGAATCCTTATAGGGAAAGACTTCACGCAGTGGCAGTTAAAATAAAGGCTGGGGCAAATGCGCTGAACAAAGTGGATGGGACGGATATCTCAACAATCTGGCGTTCGGTTCTGCAGCGGATATGCATTAACGTGCATAACGCCTAATGCATACGCAGTTAAAGCAAGTAGCCTTATCAGTCAGCGGACATTGTTCGCACATGCACTAACAAAGCGATTAAGTGATTATAAAAGATGCAGCTTGCAACGATGACCGTGGGTGCACACGGATTACGCAAGTAGTAGGGACTGCGGACGTTATTAGCACCTGCACAATAAAAATAAACAATGCGGGGTTTAACACACGTAAGGGGCGGATAAATTTGCCTTGATCTAGCCTGTATACATTAGGTAACGTAGGTTTGATCAGGTGAATGCAATTGAAACCTGAAACCTGTTCGTGCTGACACCAAAGTTTTTTTCGAAACTTCTGTGTCAGAAGCGAAACGCTACCAAAAATATGCTCTAATCAATTCATCGAAACACGAATTATGATTTGCCTGAAAGTGCTGTCAGGCTTATGCGAGAAATATTATTGTGTCGTCTCGGGGTATTCAAAAGCCGTAATCCTGCGGGGCTGCAAAATGTTCGATTTTCTGACCATAAATAATTAATAATCAGAGTATTAACTAATAGTTAATACTAAAAGCATTTGGGTGATCGTGGCAGACCACAAATAGGACCAGCATAGTTATCAGCAATCGATTGGAATATGTTTCGGACCGATCGTGTATTCATAATGCAAAGAAATTTGAGTGGAATCGGTTAGAGTAGTTTTTGGGTAACGTTTCACTTCTGACACAGAAGCTTCGTCAGAAAAATCTGAGAAAAATTGGCGAGATACAGTTTGTATACCTTATGCCACACTCATGAGTTTGATTCAATGGATTCTGGTTCATATTACAATTCGTTTCTAAGTTATCTGAATTTGAAGATTTACGAAAACTCGATTTTTGTACCACACAAATGCACCTACAACAACCAGTTTGTTATTCGGATTAGAACTAAGAAATGGTTAGCTGTTAGGCGAGAGTCTTGGGTAACTCATAAGAAGTTTGGTACGGAAGCAACTTGGAAGCGATTCTGTAAGATACGGAATCAATTCGCGAATTTTGTAAGAGAAGATCGCATGCAATTCCAATGGAACTTGCTTAAGAGAATGGAAAAGAATCCCAAGCTTCTCTACAAGATAGTAAATGAACGATCAAAGATCAAACCAGGTGTATTCTCTGTACTAACACCTCATGGATTGACCCACACTGCTCAAGATACCGCCGATGCTTTAGCAACGTTTTACTCATTTGTCTTCAATCCCAAGCGTTGTATACCATATCAAGTTTCATCAAGTTTGCCACATTTCGAATTATTAGGTGAAATGACTATCAACGAATACACGGTTGGGCGGGAACTTTGTCGACTAAACGAAAAGAAGTCCCCTGGCGCAGACAAAATTACCCCCGCCGTACTTCGCAGGTGTCGCGTTGCTTTGACTGCTCCTCTCACTCACATATTCAATCTCAGCTTAAATGAAGGGAAAATACCACTGCAATGGAAAGCAGGGATGATAACTCCTATTTATAAAGGCGGTAGCCGTTCAGACACAGCAAACTATAGACCCGTAACGTTACTTCCGGTGATCTCTAAATTAATGGAACGCATTGCGACTGCGCGCATAAGAGAACATTTTGAAAACCAAAACATTTTGACCGCAACACAACACGGTTTTCGAAGAGATTGTTGCTGTTTATCTAACCTTCTTACAACGTTTGAGGATTGGACCAAGTCACTAGACGAAGGTGAGGCAGTACATGCTTGCTACATCGATATTTCCAAAGCTTTCGATAGAGTCAACCATGACATCTTAATCAAAAAGCTGGAGTCTTATGGAATAACGGGAATATTGCTAAATTGGATAAGGGACTATCTTACTGATAGACACGTCCAAGTTCGCGTTGGCAGCACCTTATCTAGAAAAATAGACGTCACGAGTGGAGTTCCGCAAGGAGCGAGCTTGGACCTCTTCTATTTTATGGTGTATATGACGATATAGTAGAGAATATTGGATTGGCCAGTTGAACTATTTGCCGATGATACTAAAAATTTGGAAACGTTCAGGTATGGTTTTAATGACTGTATCGGCATTACAAACGGGATTAAAGCATCTATTTCGTTGGTCCCAGTTATTTAAACGAGCTACATTTAACCCTGCGAAATTGTAAAATGCTGCAGCTTGGGAAATCTCTGCACCACACATATCAGCTTGGCACGCAAGATCTCGTCTGGACCACAGCAGAAAAAGATCTGGGTATCTGGGTTTCGTTTAATCTTAAGCCTGGACAGCATTGCCGGATGGTGTACAATAAAGCTTGCCGTATCTTGAGTCTTCTCAAAAGAATATTCCGGATTTTTACGCCCGAAAACCTACCCCGGGTAATTAACACGTATATACGTCCTGTTATGGAATATTCCATCCAAGCCTGGGCACCATGGCTGAGGAAGGATATCGAACTACTCGACAGGATTTATCAACGTGCTACAAAGTTGGTCTCCCGGTACAAAAATTTGCCTTTCACAGAGCGAATGTTAAAAATGAACCTACACGATTTTTACCCAACGGCGGATACGTAGTGACCTCATGTTGACATTCAAAATCCGGCAATTCTGTTTAAACCATCCATTAAAACTTGTTAACAGCCCAATGACCTACTCGAACACGAAACAAATTCAAAGGCTTTAAGCTTCCACATTCTCGATTTGGGAGATAAGTCGTAATATTTTCTCGGTAAGAATTTGTTTCACTTGGAACTATTTGCCTGAAGAAATCACACGCTCAGAATCTGTTGAGGTTTTCGCTTCCAAACTCGATGAGTTTATGACGAACCATACGGTATGCGAATGTCCCTATTGATTTTTGAGATATTTTTTATATATATTTTTATATGTTCGATATACCTTGTCATCCTATGGTTATTGTTAAGCTTAATGCTTTTTCTACCATGCAATTTTCTGAGTTCTGAGTTCTTACGTGAAATGCACATCTGAATCGATACGTAGAATCTTGAGCCAGGCGGCCATACGCGTGACTTATAAGAAAGAGAAAACTATCCGTTCGGTTCTGATGCACCTCAAGGATAAGACACCTTTATCTAGCGTCACGAACAGCATCTACAGAATCAACTGTAAGAACTGTTCGGGTGTTTACATAGGCCAGACTTCCAGGGAAATTTACACTAGAATCGAAGAACACCGAAAGCGTGTCCGGAGACAGCCCCGGGATGCGAGGGATTATCAATCACTTATTCGTGATTCAGCCTTGGCGGAGCACGTTTTAGATACGGGCCACAGCGTCGATCTAGACAATGTGGAAATATTAAGACGCGGTATTGAACCGTGTAGCGAACGCCTACATGCGGAGGCGGTCAATAAAGTGGGTGGGGTAGAAATCTCCACAATCTGGCGCTCGGCACTGATGCGAAAGTAAATAGTTATTATTCACCTTATACCTACTAGTTAACTAGATTATTGTTTTTCTTCAAAAATAGGTTAACCTTAACCCCGTTAGTTATGTACTTTTACGCATGTGGACCGCCGTGTCAACTGACCTTGACCGTGTTCACTTGTGTCAGATTGATATGGATACACGCTAGTATGAAAATCGACCACTGATCCTAGTCATTTCCACGAGACGTGACACACACATACAACAGGCTGTTTAGCGGTGAGGTCAAATAGGTGGTGGTGGGTTGACCGCTACTCAATCATATTCCCTGTCCTGACGATCACTCTTGGTCTGACGAAGCTTCTGTCAGAAGTGAAACGTTACCCAAAACTACTCTAACCGATTCCACTCAAATTTCTTTGCATGCAGCATAGTGATCATTTTTGTACCGTTCAAAGTATGTTACCGAGGTTACCAAAATGCTGCTAAATATGTCAAGTATAATTTCTAAGCCTATTTTTGAATGACAATCTAGGTTAAAGATTGGTCGAATCAACGTAGGACACAAAGATATGGCGTTGCATCCGTAGCCCAGAAGACTGTTTGCTATTACAAAAGGCTCTTGATACGCTTCACAGCTGGTCGCTGAAGAACAAACTGCCGTTCAACTTCAACAAATGCGGGATCATGAATGTGGGAAATCGAGTATAGTTCACATATCATATAGGTTCGCATGTCCTTGAAAATTGCAGTGCAGAAAAACGATTTTGATGTCTGGATTTGCTCCAGTTTTAAAACATCACTTCAAACTACCAATTCCTTTACAAAGGCAACACGTCTCCTTAATCTACTCAAACGGGTATTCGGGAAAGTTTCGCCCAAGATATCCCCAATGATCATGAATACATACTTGAGACCAGTCATGGAATACGGTTTGCAGTCATGGTCTCCGTGGCTCAAGAAGGATGTGGAACTTATGCAGCGAATCGATCACCTCTCAACAAAACTAGTTCTCAGCATCCGAAACGAGCCTTATAAAGAAAGGATAGCTCAACTGAATCTGTTCGGCTTTCCCTATCGACGAGGAGAGAACATATCTTACATTACAAAACATTCCATACTACGAACCATCCCTTACAGGATATATTCACGCGAAGGGATACGTGAAATTATCGGACCCATGAATGTGTGCTGGTGGTACCCAATTCCCACCTAAACTGTAGAAGGTATTTATACTCTGTCCGTGTGTTTTACTTGGAACAGTTTACCTTCAACCGTTGCTCAATTCACTAGCTTTCAGGAATTTAAAACGAAAACATACGACATTTTATTGAATTATTCGTTTCCCAAACACTTATATACTGCTTAATTTTATTTCTAATCTTGAGAATACACTCACCTTTCAATTTTTACCATCTTGTGGTTGTTGTTAAGCGTGTTGGTTTTTAAACCATTACAAACTTTGAATCTGATTTTTTATATTATGAAACATTATTTCAAACAGGTATTTGAAAATTTGACCTATCGGGAGTCCATAATCATGTGCACATTAGTTATTATGCACGTTAATCCTTATCCAAGGTTGTCAAAGCCGGGGCAGTTTTAAGAATAAGCTCCCAATTACAAAAATGCTCCAATGGCACGCGTCTCATATAGCCTCTGACAACCAAGTCCAGCTCCTGGCCTGCACGCGTGGTCCTGTGTGACCCGGCGGAACTGCTTCTACAGACAGGAGAAAGGGCGAAGGCGGCTGACTGGCGCCTCGAAACCAGCATGCTTCGGGTTGGTGGAGCTCGTAAGTCCATGAAGTCGGTCCACCTGGGGGAAGGGAAACCCTTATATCAAACCTCCACTGCCTTGTGGCTACATCCAATCATGAAAAAGGCTTCAGGTGTCAACCTCGAGGAAAAATCCGTAGCCGGAGTCCCGTTAGGCAGTCCGAAATTTTATACAACTTCGCCCTGCCAACTTCTGCGACGGCATCGTTGTCCAAACGTATCAGCCTAGCTGTTCCTTTGGTTCCGGTGGTGCCGTGGAGAGGGAGCACTTGCTGCGTGGGCAACAGCTAGTTCTCCACTTTGAACTGCCCTGGCGTACATCACAACGCACCAATGGAGAGGACACTCCATTCCGCTTCTGCGGATAATAACACGGACAGCAGCAGATACCGGTTAAAAGCTATGGCTCGATTGGCGTAGAGCTTAGCGCCTGGGGCTGCTTCCGACGTTGGGAGAGACTTTCAGGTCTCATTGGACGGCTACCGCCCGCCTCAAGCTGGGCAGTCCCCAGCCAATATGGTGCCGTCTCGCCACAGTCTTCTATCCTCATTGGGTGCATGAGGATTAGGAATCAACCGACAAACAGACTGTTTTTTCCGCACCAGCGAAACCAACTACTAAAAACCAAATGTCATTTTTGAAACTGGGAACCTGGAACGTCCGGTCCATGCTTCCTGGATTTCATGACGACGACTCGAATATCAGAGGCGTAAGAAAATCTGCTGTGATAAACAATGAGCTAAAGAGACTGAATGTCGACGTGGCTTCCCTACAAGAGACGCGATTACCAGACACTGGTAAGCTAACAGAAAGAAATTACAAATTTTTGGGAAATGAAGGGGTTCTGATGAGCCTCAACTGCATGGAGTTGGGTTTGCCGTTCGAAACAGCATTCTAAAAGCAACAGAACCGAGCAGCAGCGGGAGCGAACGGATTTGGACTCTGAATCTGAGGTGCATTACTGGTACCATTACGTTGGTAAACGTTTATGCGCCGACGCTCACTGCGACGCCTGCTGAGAAAAGACGCTTTTTATCACAACCTCGCAACAGTCCTGAAAAACGTGCCACAAAGAAACTGTGTAGTGGTATTGGGTGATTTCAATGCTAGAGTTGGTGCGGATTACGAATCTTGGCAAAACTGTCTCGGGAGGTTCGGTGTAGGTAAAACCAATGAAAATGGACAACGCCTTTTAGAATTATGCACACAGTTTAGTCTTTGAGTCAGTAACACTTCCTTTCAAACAAAACCACAGCACAAGGACTCTTGGAAACATCCTCGCTCTAAGAACTGGCACCAGCTTGATCTTATTCTTGTTAGGCGTACTAATATAGGAAGCGTACTTCTTACCAGATCATATCAAAGCGCAGACTGTGACCTGATCATTAACTGGTTTGTGCAAATCTGAAGCTTTCCGACACGAGATTTCACCGCACCAAATTGTCTGGTAGGCCTAGGATTGACGTCACCCGCATGTGTGAACCTAATCTAGCTGCGCGATTTGCAAAAGCCTTCACAGCCGAGTTCAGCAAGACAACCTCACTTGAATCGG
>JACCGJ010012376.1:0-23838 GCA_013407085.1 Atriophallophorus winterbourni
TTTCGTTGTCGTGTATAATCGAAAACATGATTATACAATGGAATGTAATCGAACAGTTCGCGAAATTTGTAGTCTAGGGATAGGGGTGGATGATCTACTCGGTTATATAGTTGAGGCAGATTGAAGTCTCCCATAATCAGCAATTGCGAATTGCGCTGTTTTCCGGCGTACTGCATTGCTTTCAAGAGGTTTTCGTTATACGCATCCGATGATGATGGTGAACGGTAAACTACACCAACGATGCAACTGTTGCCTGATTTGAGCTTCAAGTTGCACCATAAACTGTCTTCCAGATCGAGTTCAGTATCTGTAACTACCGTACAGTATAAACGTTCATGGTGGTAAACAGCTACTCCACCACCTGTTCTTAAGCGGTCTCTCCGAAACAGGGTCATTTTTGGAATAGAGAGCTCGCGATCGCTCACGTGAGGTTGGGTAACCGCTTCTCATTAGTGCTCTGACGTCGCTGTGAGTGCTTTATTGCAGCGATCCTTCCTCAGTTAAGTTTGGTTAACAGCAGTGGGTGCGTTTGTATATGTGCAAGTGATTTTTGGTTTTTCGTATACTTTATTGGGCTAGAAAGCTCGTCTATTAGTGTCCCGAACCCTTCGAGAGTCGGACATGTGTCGTTTTTTGGGATTGCCACAGTGTTTCTAATCGGAGTCTCGTCTGATTGTGGAAGCCGTAGTTTATTAGAAGGCGTAGAAAGTCTGTGATCACTCATTCTGACATCCTTCGGGAGATTCCTATAGTTTGTTTTCCAGTTAGCCCTAACTGATTCCATCATACCTTTCGTTGAAAATGTTACTTTCAGAGGTTTTGGCCCGTCACCTTTATAGTTTGGTGAACGAGGTATTCTAAAAGTGTCCACCACCACCGACTCGTGAGCCCCGATGCTGTTGGCAACGTAGAGCCACTGTTTGTAATCGTGGTGCTGTATTTCACTTCCTAAAGCAGTGTCAGTGTGTTCGGGAACACCAAGAAGAACAACACTGCGTTGGTCACATTTTTTCCCATTGTTTAAATTACCTTTTCTCTCCCACCACGGAATATCTGCATGTATGCGACTTTTAGTCTGTGAGAATGTACGTAGCAAATAAGAGTTTAACAGAACGTCTTCCATCTCTTTTTGGCTTTTAAAAAGTTATTCTCAGTAAACGTGGTTCATCGAGATGAGGAGAATTGGGGTGCCGACTTAGGCGGGTTATTGAATCGGGCAGTATTGAGTTCATATCCATCATTGAACACAGCTGGTACCATTGTTCAATGTCGTGAGTTCTTCTACTCGAGAAAAGTGTCCCCGATGTCTCAGACACATTGGTGCAAATTACACTGAGATTCATCAAAGTTCTTTTCATTTTATTATTAGTTTTTGAAGTAGAGGAATTCTGCTGGTGGACAGTCAGTACACGCCCCTTCGACTTTCTAATCTGATTAACATCTGAGTCGCAGCTTGCATTAGCATTACTCAGCTGTTTAGCTTCCCGCAAATTCTCCTTAAGTAACGGAAAGTTGTGGAGTTACGGGATGTAGCGTTGGGTTCGGGTTGATTTCACTTTTTAAATGAGTTATTGTGGGCATTTACTATCGACTTCAATGTTTCCTCAAATTTTTGGGAACTGTTCTCTAAGTATTTGACGCGATTTTCGAGGTCTCCTGAGTGTGATGCATTGGTCCCGGTGCCGTTTAACGACTTTGTTCTACAGACGCTGCACACATAACAGACACTAGGAATTTAAGGATTATTAATAACGACTACTGCCTCGTTAGTCAAAAGTTCATCGCAATTAGTGTGTATCTTAGTAGAGCACATATAACACATCACTACTTTCGATTTCACACTTACCCCCTTTCTGCCAATTTGACACGTAGTTTTCGTAGGTCTAGACATCCGATAGCTGTTGAGGTTGTCTGGCCAAGGTCGTCTGATCGTTGAATGGGGGTGTTGATAGCTTCCACTAAAACACCTAGGCGCGTATCGATCGGTTCACGGTTGAGAGATGAAATTTGCGAGGTTCGCGTGGGAACGTATCGCAATGTATTTGATGCAAATTACCAATTAAAACAGTCGTGGTGATCGTAGATTTGATCTTGCACAAATGATGCACGGCTTGTTGAATTCAATTGAAAAAGATCTTCCAAACGATATCGGTCCCGACCAAGTCAAAACTGCGACAACAAATTTTGCTCGCGCACACAATTTCCACGGTGATGTGGAAAATAGTAACTTCCGAAATATTGATCACTGGACACTAAAGCTGATTAAGTCCAATAGATCTCTTCAAGCGAAATCCAATAGTGTAAGAATAATCCGAATAGGATCAACGAGTGACGAGTAATGTTCAAAAGTATCAGAGCACAAAATTATGCGTCCGTCCGTTAACGTCTGATAAAAGGCAATAAACCGTTGGACGTTTTTGATGATGTAAGCACGTACTCACCGTTGAATTTTTGAAGCTGAATCGGGCGAAATTGAAGATTCAGCAGACTGGAATGACGCAACTACTAACGTTTAAACGAGTCATGTCTGAACAAACTCGTGCGTGGTTTTCGAAACCATACATACGAGGAAAGGCTAAAAAAGCTAAAAATCCCCACTCCACTTTAACGTAGACATCGAAGTGACGTTATCCTTACTTACAAAATATTGAATACTCCAGATCAACCACTCAAAAATTTGTTCGAATACCGTGAATCAGGAATTACATGTAGCCACTCAGCGACACTAAAAATTCCCTATTCCCGTACTAATTGTCGTCGATATTTCAATTCGGTACGTGTCTGTTTCCTGTGGAATGCCCTTTCTGAAGCAATTATCTCCTCTCCCTGTATCCGAACATTCACTCGAACCATGGACACTTATTTGTTACATAACAAATTGACGATGCCTGTGTATTGACTGAAAGTAAGCATACTACTTGACTCCAGTGACATCGTATAATTGTTTTTTTGCTTTTTGTGACCATAAATTCTTGAATCTTGAATGTTGAAACAATATCGCCATTCGTGAATTCCCATGCAATTGGAAAATAATCTTGGTTAGTTTTACAAACAAGTAATCTGATGATTATCAAACGAGTCTATGTATTTCAACCAGCACCATGATTGCTAAAATCATATGAAATACTAATACAAGAATAAAGTCTTCATGTTAACTGAATGGGCAATATTACATTAGGAATGCACTATACATTAACATCAAATCAATGCCAATAAACCGTTTGGCATTTTTGATTATCTAAGCAAGAACTCACCGTTGAACGTTTCAAGCTGAGACGCGCGAGTTTGAAGATGCAGCAGACTGGAATGACGCAACCCCTAACGTTTTAACGAGTCATGTCTGAACAATATCGCCATTCGTGAATTCTCATGCAATTCGAAAATAATCTTGGTCAGTTGTTACAAAAAAGTATTCTGTTAATTATCGAAGAAATGTATATATTTCAACCAGAACCATGAACGCTAAAAGCATATCAAATTCTGAGACACAAATAAAGTCTTCATGTTAACAGAATGGGCGATAATACCTTAAGGATGTACTATACTTTAACATCCAATAAATGCCAATAAACCATTTGACGTTTTTGATGATTCAAGCAAGATTTCACCGTTAAATGTTTTAAGCTGATACGCGCAATTTTGAAGATGCAGCAGACTGGAAGGACGCAACCCCTAACGTTTAAACGAGTCATGTCTGAACAATATCGCCATTCGTGAATTCTCAGGCAATTCGAAATTAATCTTGGTCAGTTGTTACAAAAAAGTATTCTGTTAATTATCGAAGAAATGTATATATTTTAACCAGAACCATGAACTCTAAAAGCATATTAAATACTGAGACCCAAATAAAGTCTTCATGTTAACTGAATGGACGATAATACCTTAAGGATGTGCTATACTTTAACATCAAATAAATGCCAATAAACCGTTAGACGTTTTTGATGATGTAAGCAAGAACTAAACGTTGAATTTTTCAAGCTGAATAGCGCGAGTTTGAAGATGCAGCAGACTGGAATGACGCAACTCCTAACGTTTAAACGAGTCATGTCTGAACAAATTCACCATTCCTGATTTCCTATGCAATTGTAAAATAATCTTGGTCAGTTTTAAAAACAAGTAATCTGATGATTATCAAACAAGTCTATGTATTTAAACCAGCACCATGAATGCTGAAATTATAACAAATACTAAGACAAAATTAAAGTCTTCATGTAAATGAATGGGCAATAATACATTAGGAATGCACTATACATTAAATCTAATCAATGCCGATAAACCATTTGACGTTTTTGATGCTGTAAACAAAAACTCACCGTTGAATGTTTCAACCTGAAACACGCGAGTTTGAAGCTGCAGCAGACTGGAATGACGCACCTCCTAACGTTTAAACTGACCATGTCTGAACAATATCGCCATTCGTGAATACCCATGCAATTGGAAAATAATCTTGGTCAGTTTTAAAAACACGTTATCTGATGATTATGAAACAAGTCTATGCATTTCAAACAGCGACACAAATGCTAATATCATATCGAATACTAAGACAAATATAAAGTCTTCATGTTATTTGAATAGGCATTAATACATAGGAAATGCACTATACATTAACATCAAATCAATGCAGAAAAAGCGTATCACGTTTTTGATGATGAAAGCAAGAACACACCGTTGAATTTTTCAAGCGGAATCGCGCGAGTTTGAAGATGCAGCAGACTGAAATGACGCAACTGTTACAGTTTTAACGAGTCCGGTGTGAGCAATATCACCAATCGTGAATTTTCATGCAATTCGAAAATAATCTTGGTTAGTTTTACAAACAAGTAATTTGATAATTATCAAAAAAGTCTATATATTTCATATATTACCATGAATGCTAAATTCATATTAAATACTAATACCAAAAACATCTTCATGGTAACTGAATGGGCAATAATACATTAGGAATGCCCTATACATTAACATCAAATCAATGCAAATAAAGCCTTTGACGTTTTTGATGATGAAAGCAAGAACTCACCGTTGAATGTTTCAAGCTGAATGGCGCGAGTTTGAAGATGCAGCAGACTGGAATGACGAAACTCCTAATGTTTAAACGCATCATGTGTGAACAATAACGCCATTCGTAAATTCCCATGCAATTAGAATATAATCTTGGATAGATTTACAAACAAGTAATTTTATGATTATCAAACAAGTCTATGTATTTCAACCAATACCATGAATGCTAAATTCATAACAAATACCAAGACAAAAATAAAGTCTTTATGGTAACTGAATGGGCAATAATACATTAGGAATGAACTATACATTAACATCACACAATACAAATAAACCGTTTGATGTTTTTGATGATGTAAGCAATAACTCACCGTTGAATGTTTCAAGCTGAATCGCGCGAGTTTGAAGATGCAGCAGACTGGAATGACGCAACTCTTAACGTTTAAACGAGTCCGGTGTGAGCATTATCACCATTCGTTAATTCTCATGTAATTTAAAAATAATCTTGGTCAGCTGTTACAAAAATGTTTTCTGATAATTATCAAAGAAATGTATGTATTTCAAACAGTACCATGAATGCTTAAAGCATACCAAATACTAAGACAAAAATAAAGTCTTCATGGGAACTGAATGGGCAATAATACGTTAAGAATGCACTATACGATATAAAAGTATGGAGGCAAATCAGAAATTCTGACGATTGTATCTTGCTGCAAAACGATTTGAGTGCTCTGTTCAAATGGTCATCTGAAAATAAATTGTCATTGAATATGCAAAAGTCGAAGATGATTCAGATTGGTCGGGACCTTGGCTTTTCCTATCCATACAAGCTCGGCGACATTAACCTGGAGTACACCGAAAAAGAATAGGACCTCTGTGTCTGGATTTGCGGCAGTTTGAAAAATGGTCTACAATGCGAAACCGTTTACAAAAGCGCGTCTCGGCTGCCCGGCATGCTGCGGCGGATATTTGGACGTTTTTCCCCGGGGTGTTTTTCTCTCATGATGAATACATATATACACCCGGTTCTAGATTATGCCGCACAAGCCTGGACACCATGGCTCCAGAAAGACATCTTACTTCTGGATCGCATATACCGGAGAGCTTCTAAGTTGGTCATTGTTCTCGAAAATATGTCATTCACCAGGCGACTCAGACAACTGGAAATGAGGACACTTGCACAAAGTAGAATGCGAGGTGATCTTATCCTCGCATACAAAATACTAACTACTGTTTCCCACCCCCTGGATATATTATTCCACCTTCAAACTTCCAGCAACAGCCGTGGCCATGGTTGCAAGTTGGAAATACCACATTCCAAACGGAACTGCCGCATGTATTTTTATTCGGTACGTGTGTGCTTTGCTTGGAATTCCCTACCTTCCGATTTGGTAAGCTCAAACAGCTTATCTATATTCAAATCAAAACTTGACGATTATATGAGAGCTAATTCGAATTTTTCCCCAAACTAATAATAAGCGATCATTGTCCCATTGATTTTGATTTTATTTATACTTATATATACATTTGTACCTATATTTCCACCCTGTGGTTATTGTAAAGTTAATTGCTTTTTCAACCATAAATCTTGAATCTTGAATCAAATCAATGCTAAAAATTCGTTTGACGTTTTTGATGATGTAAGGAAGAAATCACTGTTGATTTTCTCAAGGTAAATCGCGCGAGTTTGAAGATGCAGAAGACTGGAATGACGCAACTCCTAACGTTCAAACGAGTCCGGTGTGAACAAGATCGCCATTCGTGAATTCTCATGCAATTCGAAATTAATCTTGGTCAGTTGTTACAAAAATGTTTTCTGATAATTATCAAAGAAATGTATGTATTTCAAACAGTACCACGAATGCTTAAAGCATACCAAATACTAAGACAAAAATATAGTCTTCATGATAAATGAATGGGCAATAATACATTAGAAATGCACTATACTTTAACATTAAATCAATGCAAATAAACCGAATGACGTTTTTGATGATGTGAACAAAAACTCACCGATGAATGTCTTAAACTGAAACACGCGAGTTTGAAGATGCAGCAGACTGAAATGACGCAACTGTTACCGTTTTAACGAGTCCGGTGTGAGCAATATCACCATTCGTGAATTTTCATGCAATTCGAAAATAATCTTGGTTAGTTTCACAAACAAGTAATTTGATAATTATCAAAATAGTCTATGTATTTCATCTATTACCATGAATGCTAAATTCATATTAAATACAAATACAAAAAAGTCTTCATCGTGACTGAATGGGCAATAATACATTAGGAATGCACTATACTTTAACATCAAATCAATGCCAATAAAGCCTTTGACGTTTTTGATGATGTAAGCAAGAACTCACCGTTGAATGTCTCAAGCTGAATGGCGCGAGTTCGAAGATGCAGCAGACTGGAATGACGCAACTCTTAACGTTTAAACGAGTCCGGTGTGAGCAATATCACCATTCGTGAATTCTCATGCAATTCGAAATTAAACTTGGTCAGTTATTACAAAAATGTATTCTGATAATTATCAAAGAAATGTATGTATTTCAACCAGTACCATGAATGCTTAAAGCATACCAACTACTAAGACAAAAATAAAGTCTTCATGGGAACTGAATGGGCAATAATACGTTAAGAATGCACTATACGATATAAAAGTATGGAGGCAAATCAGAAATTCTGACGATTGTATCTTGCTGCAAAACGATTTGAGTGCTCTGTTCAAATGGTCATCTGAAAATAAATTGTCATTGAATATGCAAAAGTCGAAGATGATTCAGATTGGTCGGGACCTTGGCTTTTCCTATCCATACAAGCTCGGCGACATTTACCTGGAGTACACCGAAAAAGAATAGGACCTCTGTGTCTGGATTTGCGGCAGTTTGAAAAATGGTCTACAATGCGAAACCGTTTACAAAAGCGCGTCTCGGCTGCTCGGCATGCTACGGCGGATATTTGGACGTTTTTCCCCGGGGTGTTTTTCTCTCATGATGAATACATATATACACCCGGTTCTAGATTATGCCGCACAAGCCTGGACACCATGGCTCCAGAAAGACATCTTACTTCTGGATCGCATATACCGGAGAGCTTCTAAGTTGGTCATTGGTCTCGAAAATATGTCATTCACCAGGCGACTCAGACAACTGGAAATGAGGACACTTGCACAAAGTAGAATGCGAGGTGATCTTATCCTCGCATACAAAATACTAACTACTGTTTCCCACCCCCTGGATATATTATTCCACCTTCAAACTTCCAGCAACAGCCGTGGCCATGGTTGCAAGTTGGAAATACCACATTCCAAACGGAACTGCCGCAGGTATTTTTATTCGGTACGTGTGTGCTTTGCTTGGAATTCCCTACCTTCCGATTTGGTAAGCTCAAACAGCTTATCTATATTCAAATCAAAACTTGACGATTATATGAGAGCTAATCCGAATTTTTCCCCAAACTAATAATAAGCTATCATTGTCCCATTGATTTTGATTTTATTTATACTTATATATACATTTGTACCTATATTTCCACCCTTGTGGTTATTGTAAAGTTAATTGCTTTTTCAACCATAAATCTTGAATCTTGAATCAAATCAATGCTAAAAAACCGTTTGACGTTTTTGATGATGTAAGGAAGAAATCACTGTTGATTTTCTCAAGGTAAATCGCGCGAGTTTGAATATGCAAAAGACTGGAATGACGCAACTCCTAACGTTCAAACGAGTCCGGTGTGAACAAGATCGCCATTCGTGAATTCTCATGCAATTCGAAATTAATCTTGGTCAGTTGTAACAAAAATGTATTCTGATAATTATCAAAGAAATGTATGTATGCATCTATCTATCTATCTATAAAATGCTCCCACGTGGCGTGAGTCTCAAATAGCCTCTGACAACCAAGTCCAACTCCTGGCCTGCACGAGTGGCTTTCACAAGCTTGGCGGAACTGCTCCTACTGACAGGAGAAGGGGCGAAGGCGGGTGACTGGCGCCATAAAACCAGTTAGCTCCGGGCAGATGGAGCTCGTCAGCTACTGGCAATCCATCTAGGGGAAGGAAAACCCTGACTCCAAACCCCCACTGCCTTGTGGGTCACCCGATTGCGGGAAAGGCTTCGGGAGAAAACCCCGAGGAAAAATCCGGAGAGAAGCCCCGTAGGTAGATAACTGGCGCACAGCGCGTTTATCTGCCAGCTCCCTGCTGCCTTGTAGGTTGCACTTGGCTGTGCAAAGGCTAGAGAGGTGTACTCGAACAAACACCAAGTGGTGCTGGGGACATCACTTGTACACCATCCCCAAGAAACTTCATGACGATGTCTCAACGCTGGGTCTGCGTACCGTCAACGGAGTTCGCAGGTGGGAACGAGACTGGATCACGATCTGCAACGATCTCGCCTCCGATCGACGTGCGTGCGATCCGAGACATCAATGATGCCGGCTAATCCACCCGTGGAGCCAGCCGCACAAAAGTAAGTAAGTAAGTAAATGTATGTATTTCAACCAGTACCATTAATGCCTAAAGCATACCAAATACTAAGAAAAAAATAAAGTCTTCATGATAAATGAATGGGCAATAATACATTAGGAATGCACTATACATTAACATCAAATCAATGCCAATAAAGCCTTTGACGTTTTTGATGATGTAAGCAAGAACTCACCGTTGAATGTTTCAAGCTGAATCGCGCGAGTTCGAAGATGCAGCAGACTGGAATGACGCAACTCTTAACGTTTAAACGAGTCCGGTGTGAACAATATCACCATTCGTGAATTCTCATGCAATTCGAAATTAAACTTGGTCAGTTATTACAAAAATGTATTCTGATAATTATCAAAGAAATGTATGTATTTCAACCAGTACCATGAATGCTTAAAGCATACCAACTACTAAGACAAAAATAAAGTCTTCATGGGAACTGAATGGGCAATAATACGTTAAGAATGCACTATACGATATAAAAGTATGGAGGCAAATCAGAAATTCTGACGATTGTATCTTGCTGCAAAACGATTTGAGTGCTCTGTTCAAATGGTCATCTGAAAATAAATTGTCATTGAATATGCAAAAGTCGAAGATGATTCAGATTGGTCGGGACCTTGGCTTTTCCTATCCATACAAGCTCGGCGACATTAACCTGGAGTACACCGAAAAAGAATAGGACCTCTGTGTCTGGATTTGCGGCAGTTTGAAAAATGGTCTACAATGCGAAACCGTTTACAAAAGCGCGTCTCGGCTGCTCGGCATGCTACGGCGGATATTTGGACGTTTTTCCCCGGGGTGTTTTCCTCTCATGATGAATACATATATACACCCGGTTCTAGATTATGCCGCACAAGCCTTGACACCATGGCTCCAAAAAGACATCTTACTCCTGGATCGCATATACCGGAGAGCTTCTGAGCTTGTCATTGGTCTCGAAAATATGTCATTCGCCAGGCGACTCAGACAACTGGAAATGAGTACACTTGCACAAAGGAGAATGCGAGGTGATCTCATCCTCGCATACAAAATACTAACTACTGTTTCCCACCCCCTGGATATATTATTCCACCTTCAAACTTCCAGCAACAGCCGTGGCCATGGTTGCAAGTTGGAAATACCACATTCCAAACGGAACTGCCGCAGGTATTTTTATTCGGTACGTGTGTGCTTTGCTTGGAATTCCCTACATTCCGATTTGGTGAGCTCAAACAGCTTATCTATATTCAAATCAAAACTTGACGATTATATGAGAGCTAATCCGAATTTTTCCCCAAACTAATAATAAACTATCATTGTCCCATTGATTTTGATTTTATTTATACTTATATATACATTTGTACCTATATTTCCACCCTGTGGTTATTGTAAAGTTAATTGCTTTTTTAACCATAAATCTTGAATCTTGAATCAAATCAATGCTAAAAATTCGTTTGACGTTTTTGATGATGTAAGGAAGAAATCACTGTTGATTTTCTCAAGGTAAATCGCGCGAGTTTGAAGATGCAGAAGACTGGAATGACGCAACTCCTAACGTTCAAACGAGTCCGGTGTGAACAAGATCGCCATTCGTGAATTCTCATGCAATTCGAAATTAATCTTGGTCAATTGTAACAAAAGTGTATTCTGATAATTATCAAAGAAATGTATGTATGCATCTATCTATCTATCTATAAAATGCTCCCACGTGGCGTGAGACTCAAATAGCCTCTGACAACCAAGTCCAACTCCTGGCCTGCACGAGTGGCTTTCACAAGCTTGGCGGAACTGCTCCTACTGACAGGAGAAGGGGCGAAGGCGGGTGACTGGGGCCATAAAACCAGTTAGCTCCGGGCAGATGGAGCTCGTCAGCTACTGGCAATCCATCTAGGGGATGGAAAACCCTGACTCCAAACCCCCACTGCCTTGTGGGTCACCCGATTGCGGGAAAGGCTTCGGGAGAAAACCCCGAGGAAAAATCCGGAGAGAAGCCCCGTAGGTGGATAACTGGCGCACAGCGCGTTTATCTGCCAGCTTCCTGCTGCCTTGTAGGTTGCACTTGGCTGTGCAAAGGCTAGAGAGGTGTACTCGAACAAACACCAAGTGGTGCTGGGGACATCACTTGTACACCATTAACAAGAAACTTCATGACGATGTCTCAACGCTGGGTCTGCGTACCGTCTACGGAGTTCGCAGGTGGGAACGAGACTGGATCACGATCTGCAACGATCTCGCCTCCGATCGACGTGCGTGCGATCCGAGACATCAATGATGCCGGCTAATCCACCCGTGGAGCCAGCCGCACAAAAGTAAGTAAGTAAGTAAATGTATGTATTTCAACCAGTACCATTAATGCCTAAAGCATACCAAATACTAAGAAAAAAATAAAGTCTTCATGATAAATGAATGGGCAATAATACATTAGGAATGCACTATACATTAACATCAAATCAATGCCAATAATCCTTTGACGTTTTTGATGATGTAAGCAAGAACTCACCGTTGAATGTTTCAAGCTGAATCGCGCGAGTTCGAAGATGCAGCAGACTGGAATGACGCAACTCTTAACGTTTAAACGAGTCCGGTGGGAACAATATCACCATTCGTGAATTCTCATGCAATTCGAAATTAAACTTGGTCAGTTATTACAAAAATGTATTCTGATAATTATCAAAGAAATGTATGTATTTCAACCAGTACCATGAATGCTTAAAGCATACCAACTACTAAGACAAAAATAAAGTCTTCATGGGAACTGAATGGGCAATAATACGTTAAGAATGGTAAGCTCAAACAGCTTATATATATTCAAATCAAAACTTGACGATTATATGAGAGCTAATCCGAATTTTTCCCCAAACTAATAATAAGCTATCATTGTCCCATTGATTTTGATTTTATTTATACTTATATATACATTTGTACCTATATTTCCACCCTGTGGTTATTGTAAAGTTAATTGCTTTTTCAACCATAAATCTTGAATCTTGAATCAAATCAATGCTAAAAATTCGTTTGACGTTTTTGATGATGTAAGGAAGAAATCACTGTTGATTTTCTCAATGTAAATCGCGCGAGTTTGAAGATGCAGAAGACTGGAATGACGCAACTCCTAACGTTCAAACGAGTCCGGTGTGAACAAGATCGCCATTCGTGAATTCTCATGCAATTCGAAATTAATCTTGGTCAATTGTAACAAAAATGTATTCTGATAATTATCAAAGAAATGTATGTATGCATCTATCTATCTATCTATAAAATGCTCCCACGTGGCGTGAGACTCAAATAGCCTCTGACAACCAAGTCCAACTCCTGGCCTGCACGAGTGGCTTTCACAAGCTTGGCGGAACTGCTCCTACTGACAGGAGAAGGGGTGAAGGCGGGTGACTGGCGCCATAAAACCAGTTAGCTCAGGGCAGATGGAGCTCGTCAGCTACTGGCAATCCATCTAGGGGATGGAAAACCCTGACTCCAAACCCCCACTGCCTTGTGGGTCACCCGATTGCGGGAAAGGCTTCGGGAGAAAACCCCGAGGAAAAATCCGGAGAGAAGCCCCGTAGGTAGATAACTGGCGCACAGCGCGTTTATCTGCCAGCTGCCTGCTGCCTTGTAGGTTGCACTTGGCTGTGCAAAGGCTAGAGAGGTGTACTCGAACAAACACCAAGTGGTGCTGGGGACATCACTTGTACACCATCCCCAAGAAACTTCATGACGATGTCTCAACGCTGGGTCTGCGTACCGTCAACGGAGTTCGCAGGTGGGAACGAGACTGGATCACGATCTGCAACGATCTCGCCTCCGATCGACGTGCGTGCGATCCGAGACATCAATGATGCCGGCTAATCCACCCGTGGAGCCAGCCGCACAAAAGTAAGTAAGTAAGTAAATGTATGTATTTCAACCAGTACCATTAATGCCTAAAGCATACCAAATACTAATAAAAAAATAAAATCTTCATGATAAATGAATGGGCAATAATACATTAGGAATGCACTATACATTAACATCAAATCAATGCCAATAAAGCCTTTGATGTTTTTGATGATGTAAGCAAGAACTCACCGTAGAATGTTTCAAGCTGAATCGCGCGAGTTCGAAGATGCAGCAGACTGGAATGACGCATGTTCTAACGTTTAAACGCATCATGTCTGAACAATATCGCCATTCGTGAATTCCCATGCAATTGGAAAAGAAGCTTGGTTTGTTTTACAAGCAAGTAATTTGATGATTATCAAACAAGTCTATGTATTTCAACCAACACCATGAATGCTAGATTCATATCAAATACCAAGACAAAAAAGTTTTCATGGTAACTGAATGGGCAATAATACATTAGAAATGCACTATACTTTAACATCAAATCAATGCACATAAACCGTATGACGTTTTTGATTATGTACGCAAGAACTCACCGTTGAATGATTAAGCTGAAATGCGTGAGTTTGAAGATGCAGCAGACTGGAATGACGCATCTTCTAACGCTTAAACGCGTCATGTCTGAACAATATCGCCATTCGTAAATTCTTATGCAATTCGAATATAATCTTGGTTAGTTTTACAAACAAGTAATTTGATGAATATCAAACAAGTCTATGTATTTCAACCAATAGCATGAATGCTAAATTCATATTAAATACCAAGACAAAAATAAAGTCTTCATGGTAACTGAAAGGGCAATAATACATTAGGAATGCACTACAGTTTAACATCAAATCAATGCCAGTAAACCGTTTGACGTGTTTGATGACGTAAGCAAGAACTCACCGTTGAATGTTTTAGGCTGAAACGCTCGACTTTGAAGATGCAGCAGACTGTAATGACGCAACTTCTAACGTTTAATGACTCCGGTGTGAGCAATATCACCATTCTTGAATTCTCATGCAATTCGAAAATAATCTTGGTCATTTGTTACAAAAAATGTTTTCTGATAATTATCAAAGAAATGTATGTATTTAAAACAGTACCATGAATGCTTAAAGCATACCAAATACTAAGACAAAAATAAAGTCTTCGTGGTAAATGAATGGGCAATAATACATTAGAAATTCACTATTGTTTAACATCAAATCAATGCAAATAAACCGTATGACGTTTTTGATGATGTAAGCAAAAACTCACCTTTGAAATTTTCAAGCTAAATCGCGCGAGTTCGATGATGCAGCAGACTGGAATGACGCAACTCCTAACGTTTAAACGCGTCATGTACGAACAACATCGCCATTCGTGAATTCCCATGCAATTGGAAAATAATCTTGGTTTGTTTTACAAACAAGTAATTTGATGATTATCAAACAATTCTATGTATTGTAACCAACACCATGAATGCTAAATTCATATCAAATACCAAGATAAAAAGTTTTCATGGTAAGTGAATGGGCAATAAAACGTTAAGAATGCACTATGCCTTAACATCAAATCAATGCACATAAACCGTATGACGTTTTTGATTATGTAAGCAAGAACTCACCGTTGAATGATTAAGCTGAAATGCGTGAGTTTGAAGATGCAGCAGACTGGAATGACGCATCTTCTAACGTTTAAACGCGTCATGTCTGAACAATATCGCCATTCGTAAATTCCCATGCAATTCGAATATAATCTTGGATAAACAAGATTATACTTGTATGCCAACTGTTATATAGGGTTCGTACAACGAACCACGATGTTCAGACACAGAATCACAAAGTGATTCTTGGTCAAAGCACTCAAGGCGCTTGTGGATGACCAAAGTAATGTGTGTTGCTCACATCCCCATCCCCATGTAAGGGATGGGGATGTGAGCAACACATAATCTTGGATAGTTTTACAAACAAGTAATCTGATGATTATCAAACCAGTCTATGCATTTCAACCAGCACCATGAATGCCGAAATCATAACAAATACCAAGACAAAAATAAAGTCTTCATGGTATCTGTGTCGTGTATTTTGTCTGTTATTAATTCATCTGTTATTATAATTCATCGCTAATCGCATTCTTTGCTCTATTATAGCTGTACTCTGATATAGACGAATAAAGCCCGGCTTTATCCACGACTACTCTTTTCACTTTGTGTTTGCTCTACTCACGACAATTTATTCGTCTATATTCAATCTCAATGGAACGTTTCCTGAAACCCGATCGTTTTGACGCTGATCCAAGCAACGCTGATTCGGCAAAATTGTGGAATTATTGGTTCCGCACATTCAACAGTTTCATTAATGCCATCGCAGGCTTGAATCCAAACAAACTTGATACACTCATTACGCATCTCGCTCCTCGTGTTTACGAGTATATATCTGAATGCCCCTCGTACGAGGATGCCGTTTCGACACTTCAGACTTTATTTGTTAAACCGAAAAATAAAGTTTTCGCACGTCATATTCTGGCTACTTGCAAACAAGAAAATGCCGACAATTTAGATCAGTTTTTTCAGAAAATCAAATCTCTGGCCAAAGACTGTAATATTCACGCTGTCTCGGCCGACGAGTATCGTGATGATCTTATGCGAAACGCTTTCATAACCGGCTTGAGCTCAAATCACATCCGTCAACGGTTACTCGAACAATCATCTTTATCTTTTCAATCTGCTTTTGACCACGCTCGGTCTATTGATTTGGCTGAAAAGCAATCAAAATCATTCAATCATACTTTTCCCTCTTGTGCTTTTCTAGACACCAACTCATCTATTAAAAACGATCCATGTACCACCGCTACACCGGAATTTATAGCCGCTGCACCGACTATTAAATGCTTCTTCTGTGGATTTTCGAAGCACCCTCGCATACGTTGTCCAGCTCGAGATGCTTTATGCAAAAACTGTGGGAAGAAAGGACACTTTCAAAAAGTGTGTATGTCCAAAATGAATCATTCTCCGGTCTCCTCAAGCATTCTTTCTCGTGTCACATCGACCACTTCGCCCGAATGTTTATCTAAGACCGTGGTGAAATTATACGTGAATAATCAAATCCTAGATGCTCTCATTGACACCGGTAGTTCTGACAGCTACATCTCTGCCTCTGTTGTTTACACACATCAATGGATTATTGCACCGTCTCACAACACTGTAACCTTGGCTTCAACCCTTCTTTCTAGTAACACAATCGGACATTGTAACGTTTCTATCAAGCATCAGGATACAATATACGACAATTTTAAACTGTCGGTCTTACCTGGTTTATGCGCCGATGTGCTTCTCGGTCATGATTTTCTACGTTTACACGAAAAAGTTGTTATTCCTTTTGGGGGTGCCAAACCACCACTGAACATATGTGGACTTGCTATTGCTCGTGTAGAATCTCCATCCTTATTCACACACCTGTCGCCTGATTGCAAACCTATCGTTACCAAGTCTAGAAGACATTCTCCTCGTGACGAAGAGTTCATTCGCTCAGAAACCCAACGTTTGTTGAAGGATGGAATTATAGAAAACTCCGATTCCCCCTGGCGAGCGCAAGTGCTAGTTACGACGAAGAAAAACACAAACGCAGAATGGTAGTTGATTACAGTCAAACAATCAATCTCTATACAAATCTTGACGCCTACCCTTTGCCTCGCATAGACAGTTTAATCAATAAAATTGCCGGGTATGATTTTTATTCTGCTCTCGATCTGAAAAGTGCTTATCACCAGATACCCATTTCTGTAACAGATCGCCCATATACTGCCTTCGAAGCTTGTGGTAACCTGTACCAATTCTGTCGTATACCATTCGGTGTTACTAACGGAGTAGCATGTTTTCAACGCACAATCGATTCAATCATTCGCCGAGAAAAACTCTCAGACACTTTCGTATATGTTGACAACGTCACAGTCTGTGGAAAGACTAAAAGTGAACATGATTATAACCTTTCTCGCTTTCTTGCTGTCGCCAAACAATACAACCTCGAATTCAATGAAAGCAAAAGCATATTTACCTGCAATCGTCTCCAGATTCTGGGTTACGAAGTGTCCAAGGGCGTTATCAAGCCTGATCCAGAAAGGCTCAGACCTTTAAAAGAGCTTGCTCCCCCAACGAATCTAAAAGAGCAACAACGTGTTGTGGGAATGTTCGCCTACTACTCGCAATGGATCTCCAAGTTTTCCGATCAAATTTATCCGTTATCACATAATCGTACTTTTCCGCTACCCGTTGTGGTCCAAGCAAGTTTTGATAAATTGAAGCTGGAGCTCGAACAAGCCGTAATACACACAGTGGATTACAATGTTCCTTTGACTGTCGAAACCGATGCATCGGATATCGCCATTGCTGCAACGTTGAACCAAAATGGCAGACCAGTTGCTTTCTTTTCCCGAACGCTAAACCACAGTGAGCAGCATCAATCGGCCATCGAAAAAGAAGCTTGTGCTATTGTCGAAGCGCTTCGTAAATGGAGACACTATCTACTGGGAACTCATTTTAGGTTGGTAACAGATTCTAGATCGGTTGCATTCATGTACGACCATCATTCGAAAGGAAAAATAAAGAATGACAAAATACAGAGATGGAAGGTTGAACTCTCTCCGTTTCACTACGATATAATCTATCGACCTGGCAAAGAGAATCAGGGTGCCGATACGTTATCCCGTAACATATGTTCTACTCTGATGACGCTGAATGATCTTAAAAATCTTCATGAATCTCTGTGCCATCCAGGAATTCGTCGGATGAATCATTTTGTCCGTTCAAAAAATTTGCCATATTCACTTGACGATATAAAGACAGTAATTGCTCAGTGCCGCGCCTGCGCCGAAATAAAGCCACAATTTTACAAACCGGAAACGAGAACCCTAATTAAAGCCACGCAACCCTTTGAACGATTAAGCATGGACTTTAAGGGCCCGATGCCCTCTTCCTCGCGTAATAAATATTTGTTAACCATAGTTGATGAATATTCACGTTTTCCATTCGCTTTTGCTTGTTCAGACACTAGCACAAAAACAGTAATCGATTCTCTTTGTCGTCTGTTTTCCATCTTTGGCATGCCTGCATTTATTCATACTGATCGTGGTTCGTCGTTTATGTCGTCCGAGTTACGCAATTTCCTACATGATAAAGGTGTTGCAACTAGTAGAACGACCGCCTATAATCCCCAAGCGAATGGGCAAGTAGAACGCTTAAATGGAACGCTATGGACAGCAATTCAACTCGCTCTAAAATCTCAAAATCTTCCAATCAGCTCGTGGGAAACTGTGCTACTAGACGCTCTCAATTCTATTCGTTCTCTTCTATGTACAGCTACCAACTCAACGCCACACGAACGGTTGTTCAAATACGACAGAAAGTCTCCCGCAGGGACCTCACTACCAAGTTGGCTGCTTCAACCAGGTCCTGTTCTGTTGAAAAACTATAATCGTAATTCTAAATATGATTCGTTGGTGGAAGAAGTGGATTTACTTGAGTGTAATCCTAATTATGCCCATATCCGGTTTCACAATGGGAGAGAGGATACTGTAGCTACACGGCACCTGGCTCCTCGGGGTAATCTAGATCACATTCCGGTCGAATACGTGACGATATCGAATTCAACTGATGATGTCCCATCCGAACTTACATCAGATCTGTCACCCACATCTCCTTCATCAAATTCACCCTATACAGATTTAACGTCCAATCCGAATGCCGATAATGTTCAAACTTTGATAGACAAACAACAACGTGTACACCCCTTTAATCTAAGAAATCGGCAAGTTTAACATTGCACACGCTATTCTTTCAAGCACTCTATGGTCCTTAAATCTACCGGGGGAGAATGTCGTGTATTTTGTCTGTTATTAATTCATCTGTTATTATAATTCATCGCTAATCGCATTCTTTGTTCTATTACAGCTGTACTCTGATATAGACGAATAAAGCCCGGCTTTATCCTCGACTACTCTTTTCACTTTGTGTTTGCTCTACTCACGACAATCTGAATGGGCAATAATACATTAGAAATGCACTATACTTTAACATCAAATCAATGCCAATAAACCGTTTGACGTTTTTGATGATCTAAGCAAGAACTCACCGTTGAATGTTTTAAACTGAAACGCGCGACTTTGAAGATGCAGCAGACTGAAATGACGCAACGACTAACGTTTAAACGAACCATGTCTGAATAAAATCGCCATTTGTGAATTCTCATGCATTTCGAAAATAATCTTGGTTAGTTTTACAAACAAATAATTTGATGATTATAAAACAACTCTATGTATTTCAACCAGCACTGTGAATGGCAAAAGCATAACAAATACTTAGACAAAAATGAAGTCTTCATGTTAACTGAATGGGCAATAATACGTTAGGAATGCACTATACTTCAACATCAAATCAATGCCAATAAACCGTTTGACGTTTTTGATGATCTAGGCAAGAACTCACCGTTGAACGTTTCAAGCTGAAACGTGGGAGTTTGGAGATGCAGCAGACTGGAATGACGCAACTCTCTTTTGTTTTGACCTGGTGTGCGGACGCATATATTTATGCTCTCATACTTTTGGATTTATTTCCTCACATTTTTGCCTGAACTGGACGGTTCATATATCATTGAACTCGTCTCAATTTGCTCTTTCGGAATATACCCTATTTAACTTCGAGCAAGGTGAATTCTTGAAAATTCAAATTTTCAAGTTTTAACCCAATTTTACCGACGCGTGCAATATCCTTGGCGATTCAGAATATTGTTCCTGTTCGAATACTGTTGAGAGGATCACATCATTTCGAATTGGCTGATAGTTTTTTCAACACTATCAGATCGAAACTCGTTCAACCGCACCACTTTTATCCAACTCGTTCGTATTTTACCGCTTGGATCGCATCACTCCGATCCAACGCATTCACTCCACCAGTACCAACCGATCGATAAACAACTGCACCGCTAAGTGCACTGACTCATCACTCGTTGGATTGTAACAATGACGCGAAGGATGACCTCGATGACCCAGATAAAGAAGGCAGCACGTGATGTGTGTCAAATTTGTAACAAAGGGGTAAGCGCCAAATCCAACGTTGTTAAATGTTTTGGCTGTTTGAGTAAAATACATACTAAATGTGATAAAGACCTAACGAAAGAAGTGATGTTTTATTAACAACGTTGATTTACCCGGTGTTTGCTACGTATGTTGTGCATGTCGAAGTAAACAGCCTATCGATACGACTACAAATCCTCCCCACGAGGCAAAGCTGGAATCTCGAATAGAGATTTTGGAAAATTGCTATCGAAAACTTGAGGAAACATTTAAACCGCTTTTGGTAAATGCACTTGCCAACGCAATTCGACCCGAAATAAATGTTGCTCAAGACAAAAACGAAAAGGAAATTACACCAATAACTGCTCCCTTAACTGAATGTGTTAATAGCTCATCCGAAAGTAATAAAGATGGACCTACTGAATCCTGTTTACCTAGGTCCTCATCTGGTAAAATTGTGAACACTTTGTCCAGGACTCCCCGCCGTCTAGTTGCTAGATCCGAGCCTCCCCCAAAAAGCAATGTTACCGCTTATTCTACTGAGACAGATATCGCTCTCAGTGTAATCTGCACAAATATCCCGGAATCGACAGATTCACTTTTCTCAGCAAGAAAAGCGCATGAACTCAATGAATGGACTAAGCTCTGTACACACATGGGCTTGAAAGCTTTGGTACCTACATCGATGACGCGCTTAACCCGGCATAAAGACTCCCCTCACGTAGACCGGCCGCGCCTATTAAGGGTGACATTGCGAAATAAATCTGAAATGGAAGAAGTCATCCTCAATGCGTATCTACTCGGTGCTTGTCCCGGTTTGACCTGCCGAGTACAAGCCGACATACCTTGGTGGGAAAGGAAAGGTCAATCCACTCGTCGAGACCACTCTACTTCACGTAGTTTAATATTCCTCGGTGTCCCCGAAAATGTTGATGTAGTATCAGCATCGGAATCAAAGCAACATGATTTGAAGCAATGGTTATACATTGCCGATGTATTGGATCTCGTGATTCCATTGTCGTAGATACTTTTAGAATACCTAGATCCTCCAACTACAAAGGCAATGGGCCCAGTCATCTGAAAATCACTTTTCTAACGACTGAAATGGCTATCGCTATGAACAACGACTGGAAATCCAACCGCTCTAAACTTCCACCAGACGTGAGACTAAGTGTGCCCAAGCGCGTTCCCTCGCTGAAACCCAGAGAAACATCGCAACCACAACCTGATTGCAATCTTGTTATTGACAGTTCAAATGCTACCCCAAAAAACGAAAAGGGTCCGGCTCATCGCGAGTCGGACCAATATCTACAGTACACGATTCGACATTGTGTAAGACAAATACGATCAGGTGCATATATACAAATGCTCAGTGTTTAACTAACAAATTAGCTGAACTATGTGAGCTTTGTGATAGAATTTCACCCGATTTGGTTGCAGTTACAGAGACTTGGTTCCAGCCCTGCATGACTGATGCTGAGCTTTTGATTCCGAAAATGTCACTACTTCGTCGCGATCGTGATCGAAGATCCGGTGGTGGAGTTGCAGTCTACTATCACGAACGTTTAGCGCAGTGTAACGTCATCGATCATCCTGACCTCAGCCTTCCTGATACGATGTGGTGTTCAGTAAAGCTAGTCAATGGAGATGAATGTACGATCGGCATCATTTACCGCTCGCCATCATCCGAAAGCTCATACAATGATAAGCTCATCGAATCATTGCAACACATCACAAGATGCCAGACTATGCAATTGCTAATCATTGGCGATTTTAATCTCCCGCATCTGTTTTCGAGAGGTGAGCACTCCCTGCATTCGTTTGAACATAAATTCAAGGAGGTTATAGAATTTGCTTCACTACACAATCACGTTAACCAGCCAACTCGCAGGCGGGGTCTTGACCAACCTTCAACCCTTGACCTTGTCTTAACGCCTGAGGCAACCGCAGTAGAGGGTATACAATACCTGGCACCACTGGGGAAAGAGTGATCATGTTGTGCTTTTGTTTGATTATGTATGTAGTGCGGAACGATTGTGTGAACAGACGAAAGTCATAAGGAAAATACAATTTGAATCCTTAAATATCAGTCTTCGGGATGCACACACTCATGAGTTTGATTCAATGGATCCTGGCTCATATTACAATTCGTTTCTAAATTATTTCAATTCGAAGATTTACGAAAACTCGATTTTTGTACCACACAAATGCAGCTACAACAACCAGTTTGTTATTCGAAGTAGAACGAAGAAATGGTTAGCTGTTAAGCGAGAGTCTTGGGTAACTCATAAGAAGTTTGGTACGGAAGAAACTTGGAAACGATTCTGTAAGATAAGGAATCAAGTCACTACTCTTGTAAGAGAAGATCGCATGCAATTCCAATGGAACTTGCTTAAGAAAATGGAAAAGAATCCTAAGCTTCTCTACAAGATAGTAAATGAACGATCAAAGATCAAACCAGGTGTATTCTCTGTACTAACACCTCATGGATTGACCCACACTGCCCAAGATACCGCCGACGCTTTAGCAACGTTTTACTCATTTGTCTTCACTCCCAAGCGTTTTATACCACATCAGCTTTCATCAAGTTCACCACATTTCGAATTATTAAGTGAAATGACTATCAACGAATACATGGTTGGGCGGGAACTTTGTCGACTAAACGAAAAGAAGTCCCCTGGCGCAGACAAAATTACCCCCGCCGTACTTCGCAGGTGTCGCGTTGCTTTGACTGCTCCTCTCACTCGCATATTCAATCTCAGCTTAAATGAAGGAAAAATACCACCGCAATGGAAAGAAGGGATGATAACTCCTATTTATAAAGGCGGTAGCCGTTCAGATACAGCAAACTATAGACCGTCAACGTTACTTCCGGTGATCTTCAAATTAATTGAACTCATTGTGACTGCGCGCATAGGAGAACATTTCGAAAACAAAAATATTTTCACCGCAGCGCAACACGCTTTTCGAAGAGGTCGTTGCTGTTTATCTAACCTTCTTACAACGTTCGAGGATTGGACCAAGGCACTAGACGAAGGTGAGGCTGTACATGCTTGCTACATCGATATTTCCAAAGCGTTCGATAGAGTCAACCATGACATCTTAATTAAAAAGCTCGAATCCTATGGAATAACGGGAATATTGCTGAATTGGATAAGGGACTATCTTACTGATAGACGCGTCCAAGTTCGCGTTGGCAGCACCTTGTCTAGAAAAATAGACGTCACGAGTGGAGTTCCGCAAGGCTCGGTGCTTGGACCTCTTCTATTCTTGGTGTATATGAACGATATAGTAGAGGATATTGGATGCAACTTGATACTATTTACCGATGATATTAAAATATGCAAACGTGTCAGGTCTGTTAATGACTGTATGGCTGACTGTACGGGATCTTTGCACCTTATCTCGTTGGTCCCAGTTAAATGAGTTACCATTTAACCCTGCGAAATGTAAAATGCTGCAGCTTGGAAAATC
>JACCGJ010012378.1:0-101305 GCA_013407085.1 Atriophallophorus winterbourni
TAGGAAGGTATTTTACATTTGAACTACTGACAACTGACAAGTAGGCAGATAAAATTTCGATTGGTTCGCATGGCTTATCTGCATGCATATCATAAACAAGTTCATCGACCTCTTCAGGTACATTAAAGGGGATCAGGTGCAACACATGTGAATGCACAAAAGATTCATTAGTGATGCCATATCTTGGAAAAGTAGCTTTAATTTGGCTGAACTATAGACGGAGACAGCAGTCACCATAAACCTGGTAATGTGCAAGAAATTTGCTGTGGTATGGGAGAATTTAAATGGGAGTATTTTATTCATAGAAAAATCGGTCGTGGTGGAGTATCTAGTTAGTATTCAAAAACGTACCAAGAATGAACAAGCAAATACCAATTTTTTGTAAATGAAAAATGTTTTAGTCAGGTGACGTGCTAACCAATTATGTAGTAGACCAAAATAGCTGCACTACACAAAATAAAACAAAAAAGAAGAAACGCAATAAAAGACCAAAAATGAAATAGTCCGACGAGAGACCCAATGAACTCCGAAGATTGCGAGATAACTCCACATAGAAAAATTCAAGAAACGAATTCCAAGGCGCGAAATGCGCTCAAATTTTAGTGTTTACTTTGATCAAACACAAACTTCGCAATCACGAAAGAAAACAAAGACCATGATTTCAAAATTATATTAACAGCCAGAAAGTGTATTTTGCAATCATAATTCGAATTAAGTTGTAGTGGACCAAAAATATAAGTCTGCACTACACCAAATAAAATAAAAATAGAGTGAAGTCACTAAAAGTCCAATAAAGCAAATGTCCAACAAAAAGATCCTGATAAGTCCAACGATAGCGAGATAATCCACACGGGAATATCCAAGAGATAGATTCCAAGTGCAGAATGCGCTAAAATTTTGAAGGATCCGTTATTCACAATTCCGGAACGAAGCGGTGCACACAAACTTCGCAACCACGGAAGAAGACAAAGTCCGAGAGTTCGAACTTATATTAACCGCCAAAAAGTATATTGCAAAATCATTAATACGAATGAAGTATACACGGCCGAAAAAACGAATTACCATACAAGGCCAAAAGGTGTATGTATAAAATACGATGATACAAAGTAAAAGTAGTTCACTAGAAAGAGAACGATGCCAAAAACAAATAAGTATACAATGTCAAAAAGTTTATGTACAAAATAAGTCGATGCTATAAAGGCGTGAATCACTACAGAGAAAATCCACCCCAATTTCTATGTATTCGGAGCCAAAGATATGAATACTTTATATTAAAGTATCATGTTTTCAATGGGATACAATTGAGGAATTGAAGGAACTATAAAATCATAGGTACATTCGGCAGTGTACATTTTAAATTCGAAATTCAACTGAAAATTACTGAACTAACCGATGAACAAAGAACAGATAACCCGATAAAAAATGCAAAAATTGTAGAAAGTGTACAGAAATAATTGCAACTAGAAAGTTACATCTCACATCATAATTTGTAATAATTAATTTATCTTTTAACAAATCGAACGAATAATTATCACCGCGAATTTTGTAGGTCACATTCACTATGACGGCCACGGCTACTGCACCTATGGCGGGCGACAAGACCGACGATTCTGCTCTCGATCTTCACGCTTTACAAGACACGTAGGATTTTGTGTTTCATTGTATTTTCTAGATGGTCGTATTATATATTTGTGTTCCAGGGACCGGATAAGTGGACCGAAGGCCTAAATAAAGTAGCCACATTTTCAACGATTGAGCACTTTTGGAGTGTGATGAAACACACAGATCCCCCATCAAGAATAGTGAAAGGCACAGACGTGTATATGTTTTGTTCTGATATCGAGCCCCGTTGGGAAGATCCGCGTAACGCAAATGGAGGACGCTGGATTTTGAATCTTCCTGCTGGTGCTCCGGTAGATCGGTGAGTTGGCACATGTGAATTTCTGGTTCACGTTAATTTATCTTGTTCGAGCATGACCTTTTTTGCGTTATTATATTTATTCGAATCCACAACCTAATTATTTGAGTCGACGTTTCGCAATATGTTCATCGTACCCCTTTTTCAATAATTATGGCTACCCTAATCAACACTTACTGATTGTTAGTTTCATTAAATGACGCGACATTTCTCCGGGTACGCGCCTGCTAGTCTTGTGTTTGAGCCACTGGTTTGATAAATATGTAGTGTGCAAACGACCATGCTAAAATGCTGGTGCAACTGATTGTCATTTATTTTTGTGTTGACGTGAAGAACCTGACCCTTGTCCAAATGTGGCTATGTCAAACAAATTTCCGACTTTCGGTTTGCCGTTTGTAGACATCGAGTGTCTTGTCCTACCTGACCCTAAACATTTCCACAAAGCAACGGAATAATATCCCAACCAAAAAATCAACTAATTTTCTCATTTTCACTATATTACTCAACACTCTGGAGCCTGAGTGTAATTAAGTTAATCAATTAGCAAATATGCTTGTTCGTAGTTTAATTGCATGTGATTTTATATTCTTAAAAATGACAATGATATAACAAAAATAATTTAGGCGCATTGAACTGACATATTGTACAAGGTTTTGAACCAGCTATTAGATTGATCGTTTAGGCTCCACACAGGAATGCGTAAAATTTCTGCCGAACATAGAGCTATGGGTATATTTTTCATGCCTTTGGCTGGCCGTCCGGTCGTTTATGCATCTACCAGGCTCTGTGAATAAGGCACGATACAGTAAACGGTAACAAGGCTTTCTCAAAATGTGCCCCAACCCTCAGAAAGGAGATAGCATCATTTCTTTCATCTCTTAGCCTTTTGTCCGTAATATTTGTCGACAGACATCATTTGTACGCTAGGGTGCTGCCACCAAGTGCGAGCAGACGAAAAACAAACAAGGTGCATATTTTTCGCTGGACTCGATTAGGTTTTGCAAACGTAAAGTATTGTGATACACGACTGCTTTGTACATCTTACCTTTATTGAGATTCGAAACATCGCACCTAGTCAAATGGCGAATGTTAGGAAATGCTGCACCTGCTTGGTTTACACTGGGATTTCGTGCTCAACACAACCATCAGCATTGCTACAACTATCGAGATAAACGAAGCTATCGACTTGTTCTACCTCACATCACAGAAACTCAGAAGAGATAAGGTTACTACACCAGTAAGATACAAGGCGGTTCACGACTGGGAACAATACATGTCTCATGATACTATCCGCGTAATCTAAATCAGTAGACGTCACCCGACAGAACTTCAACTCCCGTTCCCTTCAAATCAACCATTGCTTTTGTAGTTCATCTTTTGTCGCGAATTTAAGCAATGAGGCAAAATAGAACTGCTTTACAAAATCTCGCTGGAGTTACTCAACGAGGTTTGAGTGTAGAATGCTTTCGAATCTAAACACTTAGACACTTCATAATTCAACAGATTTTCTCACAGACTTTCACGATCGGTTTGATCCACTGGCGCTCAGATCTCTAGAATTAACACGATTAACTGACGGTGTCTAAACACATGTAAGCACTGGTCTGTTCTTCCCGTGTGGCAGTCATACAGTGTAACACGATGAAGGCCAATATTTTAGGAGCCATAATAATAAAATTGCTACCCCGAGGATTTTCATAGGAATTAAATTGTCGTTTTTTAAAAAGCAATCAATAAGTCTTCAGATCAAATCGCGTTTCTCGCCCCGGAGGTTAAAAAATCATTTTCGTGAACAAAATAGTTGTCAGCTGTACGCAAATTTTCATCTTGTACCTATTCTGAGCCCCGGTCTTTCGATTCGACGCCCTTGAGCGAATCTGAAATTAAGTTTTTTATTGAATGACTGAAGACATTCAATGCAGCTGGTATCGTACAACCAAGTATATTCCACACTGCTCTTGGCCCTGTGCGAGGGTGGTGGTGATATCTCATTAGGCACTGTTATAGATTTTTCATCTCTGTTCAATAATCACTTTAAATGCAAATAACCTACGATAGCTGTTTCTTTATATTTTATTTTGATTCGACTGATCGAAAGAATTTGTAAATTATTTGACCGCACAAAACTACTAAAGCATATTTTGGACACTATATTTACTATTACTATTATTTAGGGTGTACGTCAACGGTGTCTTATTTCATCATTTTTGTCCACGCTATAACGAATGACATGTGTTGTAGTCCTACAGATACTTGGCATTCTGATACTTACTTTTTTACTTTTGTTTACGGGTGGATTATCAAACCACGCCAGCAAACGTGCGCCCATCGGAGGCGAGATCGTTGCAGATTGTTATCATGTCCCTTTTTGAACGTCAAACGCAGTAGACGGTACGAAGTCGCAGGACCTCTACATCTTCCTTCACTGTTGACAATTAGGTCTTCAGTTGGCTGTCTTGGCACTGTTACCGATTACGGACGGATTTAGTATTCAAAATAAGTTTTGTGAATGATGAGTCTGTCTTTTGGAGGACATGGACAAACTTCTATTCTGCATCATAGCACCCGAATGGCACGATTAGTGACCCGATAAGCATATCGGACGCTCAAGATTATCATAAGGCACCAATGGTCCTACTATGACCTCCTGATGACGTCAAAAACATCCATAAAGTATCGGCTTGGATAAACACATTTTAGTTTCGAAACGGATTCCAGGAATGTCCGAAAGATAACTTTCATCCGCAAAACGCTGTCAAGCATTGATTTCATTTTTCGCTTGACCAATGGGTATAGTACCGGAACCAGAGCACTCGAAGATTAGAACTTCTTCAATCAAACAACACTGGACACTCGGGTGTTGGCCATCTAGTGTAACGTAAACGAAAATGACTTAGTTGTAACGAATTTTTTCAAAGCCGTTTTTAGCGAAGCTTACAATGAAGTCTAAAAGAGTCTGCATCATCATCATCAACGACAGCATTACATCGGTAGCACGTACCGAATGCCTAACTGCCATACAACCATGAAAAAGTAAAATCCTAAAAGATGGGGAAGGGTGGGACTTGAATTGCTACGGCTTCTATAGAAGAGTAAGCACAAACAAACTGGGAAGAGGTGCCTACACCTCGAATGGAACATGCATTCAAACAAGTTCGTTAACGAGTAGAGCAACATCAGCACAGCAGCTTCCTTGCGGCTTTCACTGTCATGCATCATAACAAGCTTTTCTCGTCACTCCGCTTGACAACATACAATGTTATGCAAACACTCCAAGAAGATGCTTAGTGCAAGACCGCCATTGAACACGGTTTCGGGACATATCCTGAAGCGTAACTAACCATTGCGATATATGATCGCGGGGACACCAGCCTGGAAGACGCGCTGCGCCTACTTTAGAAAGGTTACTAGTAAGAATTTTTAGCTGCCTATGCCATTTGACGGTTTGGCCACCCCGAGATTTACGCCAATCAGGATGTGGCGTCGCAAAAAGAATCTGTTTCGGAAGTCGGTGTTCCGGCATCCGTAAAACGTGACCCAACCAGCGTAACCTATGCAGGTTGATCTGCTTCTCTATATCGACATTACTACCAAACAACTTATTTCGGAGAGCATCAGTGCGCATACGATTGTAACAGCTAACTCCTAGAATGATGCGGAGACACCGGTTGGAGACTCTGAATGTGTTCTTTACGTAAGGTCTAGGTTTCGCACCCATGCAGTAACAGCCCGAACTGACGCTTTATAGACTCAACCCTTGAGTAGCAGAGACAGTCCTTTCTGACGCCAGAAGTGACCTAGGTTGCGGAATGCTACGGTCGCTTTAGAAATGCGTGCCGAGACCTCGTTATCTAACGATGCAGAATTATTGATACAACTACCGAGATACGTAAAACGATCCACAATTTCAAGCGCCTGATTGTCAAGTAATAAAGCGTTGTTCGATAAGTCGATGTCCTGCAGAAGAACACTGCACTTAGAGGGCGCAGAACGCATTCCAAATGCGGGCACAATACTAGATAGCTTGTTCAGTATCGCCTGTGCATCTGTGTATGAGTCGAAGAGCAGAACTATGTCATCAGCATAATCCAAGTCGAGAAGCTTGACACCTGGCATTATGTGAACTCAGAAAGCTGAGGCACCTTCGTTGCATAATTCCATAATTGCATCAATTACAAAATTGAACAAAAACGGAGAAATCGGGCATCCTTGTCGGACGCCACTTGTGGTGTGGAATTTGGGTGAGACTTCGTTGTAAACCCTAACGCATCCGGATGTATGAGCATAAAGTGCACGTAGTATGTTGACATACTTTTGCGGAACGCCTTTGCACAGCAGGGTGTTAAACAGGACATTTCGATCGACTGAATCAAATGCTCCTTTGAAGTCTAAAAAGATGGCTATTGTCGGCTGTCGATAGGTGTGCCGCAGTTCTAATATCCGTCGAAGAGTAAAAATGTGGTCGACACAGCCTCTGCAGGCCGGAAGCCAGCTTGCTGCTCACGGATCTGTGATTCCCTATGCGATATTAATATTCGAAGACATATGGACGCTAATAATCTCGTAATGATGGGAGTGAGACTTATCCCACGGTGATTAGAGCATGAGCTTCGCACACCTTTTTTAAATATAGGTATGATAACTGATTCGCCCCAACTCGGAGGGCCGGATTCTGACATCCACACTTCACGGAGGAGATCTCCTAATGTGCTGATTAGTACTTGGCCACCTTCTTTGAACAAAACAGGCGGTATGTCATCGGGGCCCGCAGCTTTGAATCGTTTCATGGATTCGATACATGCTTTAATTTCTAAATCATTAGGGGGATCTACGCTAACAGGCCAAGGATCACACTGCCTCAAGTGAGGGAATGATTCTGTTGCAGGCGACCAGCTGAATTATTCTTCAAAATGTTCGGCCCAGCGTGACAGACGGCGATTCTTATTAGTGATAAGAGTACCGTCTAATTCCGCTATAGTCTCACTCACTCCTTGTTTCGTAGGCCCAGTCGATCGAATAAGTTGGAAGAGTTTTCGCACGTTACCCGCATTATTTGCTATTTCCATTTCTTCGACCTTATTTAGCCACCACCTTTCTCTGTCTAGTCTTAAGCTCCGTTTAAGTTCATTCCTCACGCGTCTACGCTCTGTATTGTGTCCAGGACCATGAGGTATTTCGCGTCGCTGGTGAAGAATTTCTATAGAGCGCTGTGAAATCCAGTGGGACTTTTGGGTTGGTTGTGCAGTCTCACAGGCTGTTATTGCGGCGGCTCGCATAATCCCTGCTATTTTGTTCCACCTTTCATCGGTAGTTGCATACTGGGCAACTGGGAGTGAGTTACTCAAGGTGGTCCTATAAATGTCTTGAACTGCAGGCTGAAAGAATTTTTCGACAGCAATGTGTTTCCCATTCGAGGGCTTCGTACCGGAGAACTTTAACGAGAACCTACATCGCACAAGAGCATGATCTGAATCTACGCAGGTATTCCAAAAAGAGCGGCAGTCCTCAATGCAACCTCTCCAGCGAGCACTTATGGCGATATGGTCGATTTGGGCCGAAGGTTGGCTTCCATCCGGCGAGCGCCATGTGGCACATTGACATCTTTTATGGCGAAAGGAAGTGCTGCTAATGAATAATCGAGATTGTGCACAGAATTGTATAAACCGTTCACCATTATCTGTGCGTTGGCTTTCAAGACCAAACATGCCACCTAATTGTGATTCAGATGTATCTAAGCGACCTAGTCTGTCATTCATATCTCCTGCTAAGACAACAATATCGGAGCTTTTTGCACGTCGCAAAAGAGCATAAAGATCGTCGTAGAAGGCGTTCTTCTTGTCGTCGCACGCAACTGCAATGTTGATAATCACAAATGCCAAAAATGCGACCAGCGTGGTCATACATATGAATACTGACGGACTGAAAAAGACTTGCGAAACACGTCCAAAATGTTTATTGCATTCTGTGAATAAAAATACTGCGCATACGTTCCCGATATTTGCTGCACTCAAGGAAAATTTAGAAATCATTGAAAATACTTGAGTTTGAATGACTCACCCGTATGTCTACAAGCGGAAACCTCCTCTGATATGACGATATCAATCAACAGACACTCGAAAAGTCGAATGATGTCGCACGTAGTACATTTAGAGTTCGATTCAAACATTTTGGCGAAAAATCAAGCAAGACATTACTTTCACAAAAAATTCAAATCACTTTTTGTGTATAAACACCCGAACATGATTATTTCTCGGTATAGATTTGTTGAGCAGCCTGAAGATGCATGGCGTTTCGCTAATCTCTGTGTACAATTCAGGAAGATGATCAAACGGTGAATGGATGAAGCATAAACTCAAAACAACGTTCAAGGCTCGCTGAACCTAATCTTACTGTCTTCACCTTATGACAAGTAACAGCCAGAAGCCGGTAGTGGAGTGTAATTTTGGGGGATGTAAGCAACACATCACTTTGAACATTCGACCTCATTTTCCACCAAAAAACATATGACAATGCAACAAACCGTGACAGCGAATGCCACTACTATCAACGTCACGGAGCAAGAAGTAGTCACTTCACAATCTGACAAAGGGTCCAGGCCAAAGATAACAGGGTTTGAAAATTAACATGGACAACAAGGATCGACAGCAAAATCTATGAACATATTCGCTGAGAGATAGATGTTGGAAAAGATAAATTGATATGACATGCGAATCAGCTAAGATTAAAAGTCATCGACCAGACGAACGAACACATTAAACAAAAATCTTTTGATATCATGCTTGGAGAATTCAAACTTGATAGGACCCTGTAAGAAAATCCACCAGAGCAAGAACCTGCCGTTTCACAACCGCCAGAGTGCTTTTCGAGAAGTAGGTCGATCAGGCTGAGAACCAACGTGACTCAAGTCAAGTGAACCGGAAAATAACACCATACAGCAATCAAATTAAAAACGGGGGGTGTAAAATGCACTGCTTCTGAAACAAACTGATTCTATTATTGACTGGAACTGGATACTTATATCGATCAGTGAAAACATTCCAACTCACTGATCGGGTTATAAATTGATTAACTTTCGTAATCATCATCGACATTTTATCAACTGACATTCTGCAGACATCGATTTCATGTTATAAAAGTAGTGTTCACTCTATGGTAAATGATCTCGTAATTGGGTATAAATAAATCTTTATTTACGATCAATTGTATTTTACCATTTTACGTTGTTGGACAGTGAACTATGGGATACACTTAGTTGAGAATTCTTCTTTCATCGAAGGACATAATAAAACGTTTCTTACTCAGTCAATCACGTGTTAATGCTTCTCAAACTCTCAGCCAGGATAGTGTCAGCGGAAATAATGTGTTGAATCAACACAAACAAAACTTTCGAAATCAGAATGGGTGATGCGTACTTAGTATGTTCGCCACTAACAAGTGTAACAACATTGTTTTACTGTATATAACAATTGACCTTGATAACGCACTTTCCGTTGATTCGTGTTCCGTGATTGCTACCATGTACCTTCGTGTACCTTTTTGGCTACCGCTATAAATCTTCCAGTCAACCTGCCTTTTCTCCAACGTTCTTGGGGACATTATTGTAGTAATCTGGTCTACTACAAATTGGTGAGCCCGACGTGATGCACGAATCCTTCGTGTACTACTATTGGTAAGCCCAATATCCACGCACAATTCGAGATTTTTTTCCGGTACGTCTTTTCCCGATTTACATCGGCGTTATTTCAGGATAATTTTTTTACATCCTTTGACACGTTTTACATCAAAACGTCATATGCATCACATAACTACACTTGTTGATCAATTCACAAGTCGGGTTAGAACACAATCTACAGGGCAGACAGTTTACTTTGTTTACTGCTTGTAAGCCCCTCGTACATCAATCAACGGATCGTCGGGTAGGTACTCTCCTAGAGAGACTATGCACCAGGATTTTGTCAGTCATTTTACGACTGACATACGATATATCTTAGGTGCCACAATTCCTATCCTTACAACGTGTGTGATAGACCGGCCACTCTCCCTCGAACTCAGCGAAATCGCTGCAGTGCAAGCTACCGATGCCGGCATCGTACAGCTCAGGGACGCCTATTCTTCATCACACCTCTCCCCTTGCCCGATGGCTTGGGCGATATCCTTTGCGCCTTATCGCAAAGCGCTTTCCGACTACTTACCCTGTCTGCCTTTAGACGGCGCATTAGTCACACCATACGCAATCTTTTTCATCCTGGCATTCGTGCTTACGTTGCGTTTGTTACGAAAAAAGTAGTATGGCTGAAAGCCAGTGGGTACGTGCAGCATGACACTGTCATGGCACCCACTCCATTTGGGATAATAACCGCTTGTACATCAAGTATATACCCACAATCCGCCATCTCCACAGTGAGTATGCGCCCAGAACGGCACATTTGCCAATTATGTAGCGGGAATTTAACACGTTATTATCGCTTGGTATATCCCGTACATGCTTTTTGTACCTCTTCACTATAACTCGGTCGTGGCCATAATCCCATGCACCAGAGAGTTTTTTCTTCTCACTTCTCAGGTACACATGCACCTCCCGCAGTGGAAATCGTGGCACGCGCCACCTCCGGATCACCGACGCTTGTCGACATCCTATCCGGTAACCTGGAATACACGCATCCTTCGTGTATCCCCTCTGTACGCATGTACCTCCCGCTGTGGAAATCGTGGCACGCGCCACCCCCGGATCGCCGACGCCTGTCGCCATCCTTCCGGTAGCCCCTACCATCAGCACACGCCGCCCAACACGAAACTTATCAGACAAGGTCCTTACCAGCCCGACGACACGCCACTCAGCTTTCTCCAGGCGAGGCCGTTCGCCATCGACCCTGGGGGTGCAGGAACTTCTCAGCACGAACTATGTTTTCGAAGCTTCTGGTTCTTCGTTGTCAAGCCTACGGATGTGCCTACATCTGCTCCTACTGGGTTCATACTAAGACCATGCCAGACGGGCGATTCCCGCTAGCAGCTCGTTCACCCCATGTGATTCGGCTCCAGCAGCACGTTCACTCCATGTGAGACGTGACTTGGCTTAGTACTGATCGGTTTTTCGTGTATCCTACCCTGGTCACCACCGATAATCGACCCACGCAGATCAAGTGCCTTGGCTGACTTCGAAGTTACTGGTTGCTGAGAGACTATGTTCCAGCCTGGAACGACCTGACACCGCTTGGCCAGTTCAATTGTCAATTCCTGATCAGAAGTCTCCTCTGACCAGACTTCTTGGAAGGGGGCTGTGTAACAACATTGTTTTACTGTATATAACAATTGACCTTGATAACGCACTTTCCGTTGATTCGTGTTCCGTGATTGCTACCATGTACCTTCGTGTACCTTTTTGGCTACCGCTATAAATCTTCCAGTCAACCTGCCTTTTCCTCAACGTTCTTGGGGACATTATTGTAGTAATCTGGTCTACTACACAAGTAGGGCTTCGCCATGGCTCAGTTTGATGCCAGTGCTCTTTCTAACCTTCATTGATGTACTAGAAAACCTGCCAGACTCCCCATGTCTGCGAAAGATTTCGAAATTTTAATTAAGTCAGTTAGTGCCGTCTTTACTAATAAAGAAATACCTGTTACGACGCTTTTGGATAATTGAAAGGTTGCTCTAAAGATAAAAAATACTAATTTCACTTAATAGGTTTCTTTGGATTTCGTCATCTTCCTGTTAGAAACGTGGGAGCAACTTCGTGAGAGCATCATCACCAACGTATCCGATGTCTTTTGTGCACTTTCGGCTGTCTCACGTTTTAAGGCTGCAGGACCTGATAAACTCTCGCCCACTGTACTAAAAGAATGTGCTGGAGTGCTATCCTCCCCCAATCACATCCATTTTTAATCGTTGCATGGAAAGAGCAATTATGCCTGATTGCTGGAAATCTGTCTGCATTAGCCCGATTCCAAAGAAAGATCCTGGTAAATACCGTCCTATCGCGTGCACGTCGCAGTTGCTCAAGGTACTTGAGAAAATTGTTTTACGGCGACTCGTGTCCAGCTGTCAGGTGCATGATGTTCATCAGTTCGCGTACCGGAAAAATCGTTCAACTGTCGATGCTGTCGCTGTACTCACAGATTTTATCTCACGTTCTCTAGATAGCAAATCTAGAGCAGTACAAACTTGTTTTTTGGATTACACAAATGCCTTTAACAGTGTTCTAAGAAACTCATTACTTCAAAAATTATCTGATCATGGCGTCACTGCAAATATTCTTCATTGGCTGGCATCCTATTTTGAGGGTCGTATCCAATACACAGTCGCGAACGGCCAAACCTCCCGTGAAATAGCTATTCCCCGTGGTGTCCTTCAAGGTGCAATATTGTCCCCATTTCTATTTTCCCTTTATATTTCTGATCTTCCCTCTGACCTATCTGCACTTACCCTCAAATACGCTGATGATGTTGCCATTGCAGTAAATCAAAATCGTCGGATCGAGCAACATGCCTTAGGATCAATGGTAACGAACATTGGTCAATGGTCCTCCACGATTGGTTTATCGTTGAATCCCTCTAAATGCAGCGAAATCGTATTTTCCAACATTATTGGACAGCGTCGTTTAGCCCTTCACCAAGAAATTCCTCGCGTTTCTCTTAACGGCTTGGTGTTCGACAGATGTTGCAGCTTTAAGTATCTTGGTGTTACAATATCTGAAAATCTTAGCTGGACTGAACATGTTACAAGGGTATTCACAAAAGTGCGCCAACTGTCGTTCTACGCACTACGTCTCCGTTCTTTCTCCGTTCCACCAAATGTCATTCAACTTTTCGTTTTTTCTTGCATCATTCCCCACCTTCTTTTCGCATCTCATGTGATTTTTCCCGGCCTCTTGGAAAAGGATTTTACGATGATCAGAAGATGCATTAAGCTCATCTCAAGACTGAGTTGTGTCTCCGCTGATGACATTCGTGACACTATTGTCAATCGTCATTTTCGTGAACGCAGCAGATTATTCGCGAACATTTCTACTGATAGTTTACATCCATTAAACAAAAGCCTTTTTTCTTGCAGATCTCTTTCCTCCACCGGAAGCCAGTACGTTATTCCCTATTCAAGAACGAATAAATTTAGAAATTCTTTTATCCCATACTTGGCCCGATACATGGTACAGCAATCAAAAGCTGTTACAGAGTTGAAAGAACGCTTGACAATTTTTTAATGATGCTACGATGCCCCAGTTATTTTTCGAGTTAATTTTTCAAATTCCCCTAACATTTGTCTAGCCCATGGTAACCTGACACTTTTTTAGCCCAAGTATTACTTTATTGTGTGGCACTTCATATAATATATTTTATTTGCATTATATAACGAACCTAATTTATTGATGCTATGAAGTTGGAAAAACGCTCACCTATTTTAATTCAAGCTGAGATGTCCTGCTTTTTAATTCTTTTTTTATTCCCGTCACATTTGTCTAGCCTGAGGTAACCTGACACTTCATTGGCCTATGTATTATTTCATTGTGCGCACACTATACATATTTTTGTATTGTTATTATGTGGAGAAATTAATCTATTGCTGAAAATTCGTGAACACGAATAAAGTCATTCTTCTTCTTCTTCTTCAACTTTTCCGGGACTCTGGATCCACCAAAACAGGTTATCTTGGGAAAGAAAACCAGAACGGCTTACCACTGCCACAAAATTGTCAGGAGTCCAAATATACCATGAACTTTATATCTGATTGCCAAAACACTTCATCGTTTGACAATGCCTACCATGAATTGACCACATAAGTGAACAATAAGAATTGCGCCAGGAGTCGCAGCGTTCTCTGTTTTTTTTCAACTTTAGGCTGTGACCACGAGTTTGATCTCTTATGTCATCGGGAAGCACATTTCTAAGGTCTCTCCGTAACATCGCAAAAGAATTTGGCGGATAAAGAGGAGGCCAAATCTTCTGCGTCTATGCCCATGTGAATATTGAAGCAACTTGTATATACGATGATTATAAGTGAGTAAATGGAGACCCTTCACCATTTTCATTGCTCTACGCTGAACTTTCTGGAGAATATCGTGGTCTTCTTTTGATAATGGGTAGTAGGCTGTCAGACCATATTCAAGAAGCCTGACATATGAATCATAGATTATCTTGAACATTTCCGGAGTAAGCAATGAAAAAGTTTGCCACACTGTCCATTACATCCGATCAGCTTCACGATAGGTTTCCGCTTATGTCTTTAACGAGTCCGACACAAGTACTCCCAGATATCTCTCAATTTGTACAGACATGAGAAAATTACCGTCAAGAATGTACATCTTTATCAATAAACCAGGTTCTATGTGCACGGGTACACACTTCGTTCGATTTATTTGTAGTTGACAGCGTTTCACCCAGTCTTGTAACCGATTTAATTTCCGCTGCAAGACCTCCCTGTTCTCACTTGTACCAATCGCGCCCTACATATTTAGGTAGTCAGCAAATAGTTTCCATTTAATACAGCGGGCAGATCATTGACGAACACTGAACAGGAATCTTCCGGGAACTGAACTCTGTGGTACGGCTGACGTGGCCAGGGTAACATAAGATGGGATTCCATTTTACTACACTGGGCTATTTCATACGCCGAAGAAATCTCCGATCCACTGAATTATCTATCCAATAATAACAACTGCTGAAGCATGCATAGTAGATTGTTTTGCGGTATGCGATAAAATGCTCTGCTGAATTAATGAACCCACGAAAAGACACTCTCCATTCAGAACATATATTCGACAATAATAATGTGTTCCAACTAAACATTTTTGAAGATTCTCTCTTTTCGAGTTTCCTCGCATCTTCGATGTTCCGGTCCATCGTTCTTCAATATTCTTCGTATCATTTTCCCCTCACCCGATTTTCTTTTCATACAATAACTGCTCATATATTGAATTTCTGTAAAACTGATTGATTTTCATTAACCTGGACCATTTTAACGAACGAAAAATTATCAGCACGTATGACCTTGAAAATGTTAATAATTATTGTCCATTTTTATGCTTTATGTATACAAACAACTTTGATAATTATCGATCGTGCTTAGCATGCCTTGGAATTCCAAGAATAAAATATTTATCTATTTATTTATTTATTTATTTAACTTAACATCAATTGAATCCACAGCATCCACCGCGGCGGCCCACACTTACCGCTCCTGAGGAAGTTAGTCACAGATGAGCAACATTATGTCAATCCGTGTTGCTCATGTGCAAGCTCGCCCGATTAACGGAAGAAGGCCTTCAATTGATCATTCACTACTTTCTCTAGCACATTTCCGTTCACGGATGTAGGGGTGACTGGTCAGTAATTTACCGACAGACTTGGACCATCACTTTTCAACATAAGCTTAATTACACCACAATTCCATTTTGTCCGAAGTTTTCCTTTTTCTAACGAGTTGGCGAAAATTATGCTCAAAGGTTCAATCAGTGTACTAGTAATCGTCTTCAGCAAGGCAGGGTGCACATCGACGTACCTGGCGCATTTTTAATATCAATGCACGCCAAGGCTTTTCTAATTATCTCGGGGTCGATCATGATTGTTAATGTAACCGACTCGGATACCGGTTGCAGCTAAAAGCCATCATCATACATCGAATAATCATATGCATGCTGAGCGTCTATGGCTTCTGCTTTGTCCAAATTTGAGTACATGAGCTGCAATCTACTACCATATTCGGAATCGTTGATATGGTATGAAAGCACAAGCCTGGTCCATGAAAAGTGCCTCACAGTCAGAGACTGCACGTGGGCTAAGATACTGTCAGGTTGCCCAGGCCTAGAGAACAATTTGGTTCTTCGGCCAGTGTACGCAAAAAGCTTTTAAGGATCAACAATAGATTTTTTTCGCTAACCAAATGTTTTATTGTTCCATATTTCTTCGTTTCGTTTCTGTACAGAAATGTCTAACTTTCTTCTATTTATCATAATCGTCTACTTCCAGTCATTCTTCTTCTTCCATGTCATAATTCCTCCATAGCATTTTTCTATGGTGCACAAATTCCCGTATTTCTTTATCAAACCGTTGTGTACCAGTGCTTCCAGAATGAATCCCCAATACTACGGCTGCTGCGATGCTCAAAATGTTATAAAGAAGGCATGACCACATAGTATCTATATCTCAGCCGTTCGACGATGGCCAATCTTGCTGACTGGCCATCTCCAGCATATCCGTTTGCTTCAAGCGCCAATAGTTCAGTTTTTGTCTCCAGTGTAGTAAAATAGGCAGACCACGCCTAATTTTATACCAAATTGCATCATGGTTGCAGGAGCCAAAAGAAGCGATAGCTTTCAACTTTCAACTTTCAACCATCCGGGTAACTTACCGTGAAAATCAAATCCAGCATTGAAGATTGAATTAAGACTCATTGTTTTGGAGTTCTCACGTGTTGCACTGAACCCATTTCGAGTGACAAATCAAAAAAATCGTTTTGAAACTAACTGCTAGGAGATTTCAGATTTATCAAATCTACATCTGGTGCATTGAAGTCGGTAAGTATCAAAAAATCATTTGCCAGGCAGTATTGTCTAATTTGCATCAGCACCTCAGGTATATGTTGCAGTGTTAAACCTAGTCAAGATAAAGTAATAAATAAGACTAGGCAACTAAGAGTGTTACCACCAACATTTTATAGTCGAAACACAATGCTATTCCGATGTAGTTTAAATCACGCAACCACAGAAAACATGAACTCCAGCACAACCACGACAGTGGATGGAGTTAGTCTCTAAACAGAACAAGAGCTGCTTCACGTCACGTGTAATCCAAAAACCGCGCGCTTAATATCTGTACATAAACCGCTAGTCAGCATAAGCAGTAAAACATACGCAGTAAAAGTTATGCAAATGAAGAACACTATAATACTCCGATCCTAGAGCGTTGAAAAAGAGGTTTGCAAACGATCGAAAAGCGTCATTGGGCGAAGTCGGTTAGGTAAGCGGGCCACCTGACGGTACGATCGGAACGAGTTTGGGGATGGATGGGGGTGTTAGTATATACATGGTTGGGTAGACTGTGAATTGGAAAATAAAGTCCAAATGTCGGATCTCACGAGGTGAATATTTATCTGAAGCAGCAGCAAGGGCAAATGTTAAGGGCTTGTGGTCGGTCCAAACAGTAAAATTGCGACCTTCTAGCAAATGGCGAAAATTATGTATTGCATAATAGATGGCCAACAATTCACGACCAACGTACTATATCGTGTCTACCGAAATGGAACGCTTACCGTAAGATGAAATTCGGTTACATTTGCCGGCGGAGAGGTCAGGGGGGATTGGTTGTACGGTCCTGATTTTGTTGGGTGGGATAACGCTGACTTCCGCACCAGTGTCGAATCGAACGATACTGGTTGACCATCGCCGACGTGGAGTGGACGGCTAGTGTATTGCCAGACAGAGTCCCGTGCCTCCTGCCTGCGACGAAGTTTTCCTCGTTTTTGGTCTCAGTGGTAAACGTACCGGCGACGTTGCATGAAGAGCCTTCGCGCCAAATCGACGGTGGTAGTAACAAATAGTAGGTCTATTTGAGAGACTGTTGGATATGCTCAAACCCTGAAAAAAAATCTCCACGAGAGGTACTCCGTGCACGGGAAAGGTTTTGGATGTGCAAGAAGAATTTATTGAACTGTGATTTTAGTTCAGAAAGTTCTTTCTCAAGGGAATTAAGAAAGTTAGCAGGTGCGGGGTTTGGGGATACACTGGAGATGGACACATTGTGTGCAATGTGATGAAATTCATCTGCCACCTTGGCGAGTCGGTCTAAACTGGTGTTAGCATCCATGACTGCCAGCACTTTACGAATTTCTTGAGACAGGTTCTGCAACCATATTTGTCGCAATACACTGTCGTTAATTGGTTGACCGCCCTGCAATTGCTTGATGTGCCGCAAATGTTGGGAAGGGGAACGGTCATAAAGTTCGGCGCCAGAAAGTAGCTTGCGTAAGTTCTGTTCGTCAGTTGAGCCAATGCGGGAAATCACAGTTGATTTTAGGACATCGTAAGGATCGGTGGACGGACGGGTGTAGATCAGATCAGCAACTTCCTTGGCAACTGAAGGCGGGAGCATGCCAACCACACGATTATACTGTGTTCGTTGCGTCGTGACGCGATATGATTCGAATAGCGCTTCAATTTGTGAAAACCATAAACGAGGATCACTTATATCAAAGGTGGGTAATGTAAAATGGCATACCGTAAATACCCGCGTATAGGACGCACTTTTTTCTTCATAAGTTGCCCTAAAAACTCGGGTGCGTCTTATCCATGGATACATTTATTATAAAAATTATGCATTTATCATATTATCAAAAATTTATTATAAAAATTTCAAACTTACCGGTACAATATTTATCAATATTTATCCTCGTCGTCACTGTCTTCATTCAACAAAGCAGCCCACTCCTGTTGTGTTATGCAATCATCATGATAGTCCTGCTCTTCCTCCCTTCAGTCATCACCATCGTTGTCTGGGTCGTCCATCCAGAGAATATCGTCTTCCGTGCCGTCTAACAGGTTGCTGATAGAACATTTCTTGAATCCCTTCACCACGGTCTTGATTGGCAATTCTTTCCAGGTATCTACTATGTATTGGCAGATCGTAGGCATGTCAACTTTTTTTCATGTTGCCGCACTTGGTGAAAGTATGCTCACATTTAATCATCCATTCGGCCCATTTCTGCTTTAATGCTGCTTTGAATGGCTTATTCACGACGACATCCATCGGTTGCAGAATATTGGTCATGCCGCCAGGGATGACGACGAGGTCTGTATTGTGTCACTTCAATTTTGATTTAACATTGTTAGTTGTATGGCATCGGAAGGCGTCTAACACCAGCATCGATCGCTGTTTCTCTAGACCACCTTTGCGTTTCATCCATACTGTTTCCAGCCAATCGTCCATTAAGCTGTCATTGAACCATCCTTGTTCTTGCACCCTGACTATCACACCACTCGGGAACTTGTCTTTAGGCATGGTTTTCCTCTTGAAGACGATGTACGGTGGTAGATTCGTGTCATCACCATACACCCAAGCATCACGGTGAACCGGTTCTTTTCATTTCCGGTCGATCGCATAGTGACAGACCTTGCACCTTTAATGCTTATTGTGGTCTCGGGTGGCAGGTCGAAAGTCAGCGGAGTCTGATTGGCGTTTCCAATCTGGCTCATGTCGTAGTCGTATTTCTGACGCATCTTGATAACATAACTTTGAAATTTCATTAGTAAATCCTCGTGGTCGCTGGGTAGTCGCTGACTAATGGTAGTTCTTCGTCTTATTGATAGGTTATTTCTTCTAAAAAATCTCCTGCACCAGTTCATCGACGCCTTAAAATCTGCAATGCTTTGCTCTTTCGCCAATCTTAGTGCCTGTAAACGAACGGTAGTAGTGCGGACCCCCAGACTGTCTCGACGAGTATCTTGAATCCATTTAATGAGCGCCTTTTCCATGTTAGGGTGCTGAGCCTTCGAGCCTCTGTTTGCCCTCTTCACCTTTCGCATTTATTTAATGGTACTTTCGGTTTTTCTCCATTTTCTGATCACGCATTTAGTCGGACCAAATTGCCGCTGAGCTGCCCGGTTCCCGTGTACTTTCGCGTACTTGATCACTTCCATTTCAAAGTTTGAAGTATAGCTCTGTCGTTTTGTCTTCGTCATGTTGAAGGGTAATAATAAACTGTATCTTTAAAAACACCGGTAATAGGTAGAATATTTATACTGCCAATGTGTAATATCATGAAAGTGTAATATCAACCAATCATGGAGTAGTATGTGACTCTCGTTGGAGCAGAAACGTTTCCTTAAAAAATGTCATCCAATCATTCGACATGACGCCCAAGAATGAGAAGTGCACTTTCCACGATAGTCTACATAGGCTAGACAGACATCTGCTGACTGACAGGATGAATGAGTCAGCAATCAGCACACACGACGATCATAGCGATTGTATGGAGTTCACCGTGATTGACTTAAGTTCACCGTTTCTATAAAAATTAATGGAAATTAAGGACTAAAATTAGGATGCGTCCTATACATAGGTACACAGTTTTTTATCGTTTTTAGGGTCAAATATCCACTGCGTCCTATACATGGTATCGTCCTATACGCGGGTATTTACGGTATGTTCTCCTCTGCGACATCGTTGGATTCACTGTCAGATTTTATGTTGTGAAAAAATAGTGCGCAAAATGAGAAAGCAAAATGCTTATACGGGAATGGATGAAAAAGTAATCCAAATTCGGGCTCACCAATTGTAGTGGTAAACCTAGTTAAAATAAAGTAATAGATAAGACTGGGCAACTAGGAGTGTTACCACTAACGTTTTATAGTCTAAACAAAATGTTATTCCGATGTAGTTTAAATCACGCAAGCACAGAACACATTAACTCCAGCACAATCACTACAGTGGATGAAGCTAGTCTCTAAACAGAACATGAGCTGTGTCACGTCACGTGTAATCCAAAAACCGCGCGCCTAATATCTGTACATAAACCGCTAGTCGGCATAAGCAGTAAAACAAACGCAGTAAAAGTTATGCAAATGGAAAACACTATAATGTACATGTGGATCCGTTGAAGTAAAACAGCAATGTAGTCAAGTTCAAGTTCAAGTTCAAGTTCAATTTGCACAGTGCTGAATGTGGCTGAAAGCCAATCACGCTCCCAGATTTCCTTCGACTGTATGCGGTTGAGCACCCGGCACTTCGATATCGAGTATACAGTTCGTACTTCTCACACGTTCTTGTTTCCGAATATCTGAAAAGTAATGTATGGTTTCTCTTCACCAGCACGGTGAGAGGTCAGCTATTCAGGAAACAATGCAATAATATGCGTGAACAATGTGTGGTGTATGAAATCACTAGCCTAGTTGAGGTAAAGTGAAACACAGTCATAGACTGCATGTGGGCTAATTTGCTGTCAGGTTGTCCAGGCCTAGACAGATAAGATAAAAATGTAAAAATACGTTTTTTGTTTTTTTATAAAGTTTTTTATTAGACAATGTGCGGAAATATGATAGAGCATTCAACGTCTAATTCCCTTTTAAACCTGAACACATTTGGGAGGCTTACTATACAATCTGGGAGCTTGTTACAGAAGTTGACCACACTGTTGCTGAAAAAGTGCTCAGGTGCCAGCAACTTGGGCCTACTCCTAAGAAGTTTCATGGAATTACCCCTTGTAGCTGCTTTAGGGGCAAGTTTAATGATTTCTGTAATATGATCACCCGTAAGACCCTTTAGAATCTTGAAGGCTTCTATTAGGTCACCTCGCAGCCGCCGTCTCTTTAGTGAGAACAAACCGAGGTCATTGAGTCTAGCCTCATAGATTTTACCTGTTTGACCCTCAACCATCCTACTCGCAAGGCGCTGGACCCTTTCGAGACATGCTATATCCATTTTCAAGCACGGTGCCCATGATTGAAAGCAGTACTCCAAGTGAGGCCGCACGACTACTTTGTATAAGGGAATGAAGATTGAAGGTTTTCGGTAAGATTACGCTGAACGAAGTCTGAACAATTCTATGCGAGCCTCGTTTGCAGCTTCGGCACATTGAGTAGCCCATTTAAAATCGTTTGTTATAGTAATGCCGAGATCCTTCACTTTCTGAGCAGCCGCTATTCTGATAGTTCCTTCACCAACTTCTAGTTGGGTTGTAGTTAAATCAGTCGTCAGAAGACAGCTCTTCCCCAAGTTTAGTGACAAGTCCCAGGTCTTTGTCCACTCGATTACTTTTCTAAATCAGAGATAAGCGTATTTCTACTGTCGGTTCCTAGGATCTTAACATCATCAGCAAACAGGAAGCAGCGTGAACTCAAGCACGCTGCCAGGTCGTTTACAAAAATAAGAAAAAGTAATGGACCAAGCACCGAGTCTTGAGGCACTCCACTGAGAATCAGTGATTCCTGCGAGCACTCCCCTGCAATTCTAACATAGTGCAATTAGTTAAGAAGCTGTCTAACCATCGATGTAGGTCACCTGTGACGCCACACATACTTAGTTTGTGCAGAAGATGCCTATGGTCAATCTCTTCTATTATCAGAGCTTGCCTTTTTAATATAAATCACCCATGGTTCGTGATAAACTAGATAACATCTCCAATGCCTTTGTTCCAGGAGAAGAAATAGTTGAATAAAGCAATAGTACAATTGAAAACTGAACTGAACTGAATGTCAGCGGTGCATTTGATTTGGCAGTCTGGCGCGCCTTCCTTAATTCGGTACACGCTTTTCGACTGTTGAGATCGTCAATTCATTGCATTGCGCTTCTGTGCTTGCAAATGTTCCAAAAGCATATTATTGCATACCATCTTTGACTTCCTCGTATTTCTAATTTTTGAATCAACCTGGTCATGGATGCTTGAACCCGCCACAAGTGGGAAAATCTCGCGCAGTTTGTCACCATACTATACGACGAGTTAGCAGTAAATCGTTGCTCACTCGCCGAATACTGAGCGACATGAGGTTGAGGCATTGACTTCTCTCCACACAAGGAATTGATTTCAGTCCTTGTACTTTTTTCGCGCCCGCCGTTGCACTTTCCCGAGCTGGTCTGTGCTGTGCAGCTGCATGCGGAAACACGCTGGTGTCTCACTGTCATTTCCTCTTAGATCAGTCTAGGCATGGGCAACCTGACAATGACTTAGCCCACATGCAGTCTTTGACTTCGCGGCACTGCCTGCACCAGACTTGTGATTTCATACTTACCCCACCAGGGCTTGTCCGCGTTCAAAATCGGTATGGACAAGTTTTTTGGTTTCAAAAAGATTATCACTTTCGAATTCACATTCACCTACCAAGATATCCGAGATGCTCGTAACCCTTGCCAAAGTACGAAAGAGCTCATGTGAAGTTTTCGTACTCCTGGTCTCAGCATTATTCGACTGTGTAACGAGTGCTCGTCGTATTGGAATCAAGGCATTTATCTCCGAGCGACCGAACAGCGTGGAGGTAAAAAAGTTTTACCAGTGGTGTGACAGGGATGCGTGCTTGGTCCCGTCATTTATGATCTTTATGAAGCACTGAGCTGCATGCGAAAACACGCTAGTCTCACTGCAATTATATAATTTTTTCTTAAAACTGTAACTATGTCGCCACAAGACCCATGCTGCCGTTCATTCGCGCAGTGAAAATTGAAATAGCTATTTTGAGACTGCTCATCACTGTTTGACACCCGTTATCGATTCACTGCTTCCTCAATGCGGTTTTTACCACCATAATCACGAATGGAGTCGTCATAAATGGGGCTAGCTTCCGACTTTGTGCAAGCAGATGAATGTTTTGACAACGAAACCTGGGCAGCCTCTCGTCATGAGTGGGATTGGTGCGACCTGACTTCGCTTTGGTTACTTGCCCTGAGATTTATGACTCAGTATCATGTTCAGTGGCGTTCTTGTTGTGCTATCTCGGACTGTATGCTTACCGTAAATACCCGCGTATAGGACGATACCATGTATAAGACGCAGTGGATATTTGACCCTAAAAACGATGGAAAAACTGTGTACCTATGTATAGGACGCATCCTAAATTTAGTCCTTAATTTCCATTAATTTTTATAGAAACGGTGAACTTAAGTCAATCACGGTGACCTCCATACAATCGCTATGATCATCGTGTGTGCTGATTGCTGACTCATTCATCCTGTCAGTCAGCAGATGTCTGTCTAGACTATGTAGACTATCGTGGAAAGTGCACTTTTCATTCTTGGTCGTCATGTCGAATGATTGGATGACATTTTTAAGGAAAAGTTTCTGCTCCAACAAGAGTCAAATACTACTCCATGATTGGTTGATATTACATTTTCATGATTTTGAAGATACAGTTCATTATTACCCTTCAACGACGAAAGGGAGGAAGAGCTGGACTATCATGATGATTGCATAACACAACAGGAGTGTGCTGCTTTGTTGAATGAAGACAGTGACGACGAGGATAAATATTGATAAATATTGTACCGGTTTATAAAATAAATTTTTGATATTATGATAAATGCTTAATTTTTATAATAAAAGTATCCATGGATAAGACGCACCTGGGTTTTTAGGGCAACTCATGAAGAAAAAAAGTGCGTCCTATACGCGGGTATTTACGGTAATTTTTATAATAAATGTATCCATGGATAAGACGCACCTGGGATTTTAGGGCAACTTATGAAGAAAAAAAAGTGCGTCTTATACGCGGGTATTTACGGTAATCTAGTTGGCAACTACATTGTCGATGAAATCTGTTTATGTTGCATGGCGGTTTAAGCCTGCTGGAAACTCAGGCTGATGTAATTCTACTTGTTCAAGCATATTGATTGAACGCTTTTTATTCGATAATTTTATTGCTCTCGGTAAAAATGTTGAAATGCTACAGACGCTTTTAGATGAAAATGTAGCTTTTCAATCATCCACTAAATAAACGCTGTGAAAATCAATGCCTTCTATCCTACTGTTACACCAACCTTCCATCAATTAACTGTCCAAAACTGCCCGAATAAATATGTCCATTTTTCAAGTTCTGCGGTTGCAGTATGTTATCCAATGGTACGGCGACAGACGAAGTGAATTCAAGTGTAAATTTTGAAAGTTCAACAAATCACGTGTCAGAGGTCAGAACAATGTTTGGATACAATACTTATCTTGACGATTCTATAAAATAGTAACGATAAGGACGTTATTTGTGAATAAAGCAATAGTACAACCTGACAGTACCTTAGCCCACGTGCAGTCTCTGACTGTGCGGCACTTTGTCTGGATCAGGCTTGTGCTTTCATACATACAATTGAAAACAAAAGTTGACGGGACCTAAGTTCAAAGTTAGTATGGTATGAAAGCACAAGCCTGACCCAGGTAAAGTGCCGCACAGTCAGAGACTGCACGTGGGCTATGATACTATGAGGTTGCCCGGTTAGTAATCCAAATTGTGAGAAATAGATAGAAAAAATGGAGAATTAAGAACGGAATAGAACATGAACAAGTAGCGCTTGTATGCCACTGTTGGATAAGGCTTGTACGACCAACCTATTGCACGGATGTGCAATCGTGCGACATTTCTGTGCTGTGCGGCTAACATCGTGCTAAATTGATTGGCCAACGGTAGTGAGCTGCATGCGAGTACACGCTGGAGTCTCACTACCATTTCTATTTCTATTCCCCCCCTTATATCTGTCTAGGCCTGGGCAACCTGACAGCATCTTAGCCCACGTGCAGTCTCTGACTGTGCGGCACTTTGCCTGGATCAGGCTTGTGCTTTCATACCATTCATACCTGTTCAATCACATGAGCCCAAACTCGTCGTCAGAGTTTGAACCCATGACTTATCAAACAGCACTTTATTATTTGGCAATCAGGCGTTTAAAGCTGTAGATCTTTTCACGTGTCTCGGTAGTTGTATCAATAATTCTGCGTCGTCAGATGACAAGGTTTCGGCACTCATTTCTAAAGCGACCGTAGCGTTCCGCAACCTAGGTCATTTCTGGCGTCAGAAAGGACTATCTCCTTTACTCAAAGGTACAAAGCGGTACAAAGGGTGGGGACCCCTTAACGAAATCTCCCCTACTTCGGTGTAGGCAACCGGGTAGTATCATGCCTACGTTCAACGATGACGATGATGACAACGCTTTGTACATCTCATTGTTTATGTTGAACGGCACCATATCTGTATCAGATTGTGCAAATATAATAAAAAATAATAAACAAAGCGGCTGTTAGGGCTCTACTACAGCGTGGGTGCGAAACTTGGAGCCTACGTGATAAGCACCTTCTGTCTAGGCCTGGGCAACCTGACAGTATCTCAGCCCACGTTCAGTCTCTGACTGTGCGGCACTTTGCCTGGATCAGGCTTGTGCTTTCATACCATACCATACCTTCGGTGTATCGAAATATTTGACGACCGATGTGTCCGCAACATTTTGAGAGTCAGCTGTCACAATCACATACGCAGCGATGCTGCCCGAAATAAGCTCTTCGGTAGAATAGCTGGTTTGGTCACGTTTTACGGATGCCGGACCACCGATTTGCAAAACAAATTCTTTTTTACGACGTCACATCCTGATTGGCGTAAATCTCGTGGTGGCCAAATCGTCACATTGGGTATGCAGCTAAACTTTTCCCACGTCGGCACAGCACGTCTTTCAGTGGCGGTCTTGCACTAAGCATCTTCTTGAAGTGTTCACTTAACTTTGTATGTTGTTAAGTAAAATGACGTGGAAAGCTTGTTATAATGCAAGGCAGTGAAAGCCGCAAGGAAGCTGTGGTGTTGATGTAGCTCCACTCGTTCACGAAACTTCATTGAGTGCATATTCCATTCGAAGTGTATGCACCTCACTTCATTTTGTGCTTGCTCTTCTTTAGAATCCATAGCTATTTAAGTCCCACCATTCCCCATGTTTTATGATTTCACTTTTTTCATGGTTGTATGCCAGTTAATCATTCGGTATATGCTACTGGTGTAATGCTGTCTCTGATGGTGATGATGACAGTATTATTGCCCTGTGGCTATGCGTCTATATCAGGCTTGTGATTTCATATATAGTGATATAATGTTGTTCCTGATGATGGTGATGATGATGTCTGTGTGTCCGGAAACGACCCAGCTCTGTTCATACCCATCTTTTCTCTTTCTCATATTTGTCTAGTCCTAGGTAACCTGACAGTATCTGAGCCCACTTGCAGTCTTTGACTGTGCGGCACTTTGTCTGGATCAGGCTTGTACTCGCATACATACATACATACATAGGTTGAGGAACCTGGAGACGCTTCGGTTGCCAACACCTCACTCGATTTTCGAATGTTTAACGAGCGTACGGGAATGCCATCTAAAGCCGAGTTGATAGAAACAAGAGATAAGTTCCTGACATATTTATACTCATGTCAGCTTGATTGACGTTGATGGCTGAATAGTGGAGTGTCAATGCCAGATCTCTGAGCAGCAACAAATTATCCATAAGTTACCAAAAACTGCCAGTAATTCATACATCTAAACATGATTTTCCAAGTAGCAGATTAAACGCTCATAAATGACATTTGCTGGGGATCAAATAAACAACAAGTTTCGGGCTCTGTGACCTCGCCAATTGGGTTCAGTGATCTTCGAAAAACTGGAAGGATCGTAAACATGAAACTACTATCGCAAACTTTTCGTGCAATGAATTACCTTGCTTAGATGCAGGTATGGTATGCAAGCACAATCCTGATCCAGGCAAAGTGCCGCACAGCCAGAGACTGCACGAGGTCTAAGATATTGTCCGGTTGCCCAGGTCTAGACAAATGTGAGGAAGAAAAATGAACGGGAAATGGTAATGAGACTCCAGTGTGTTGTGACGGAAAAGCATGCAAATGAATATTTTGTTTGAGACTCCAGTCTGTTTAAGCATGCAGCTCACTATCTATGGCCAATCAATTTAACACAGTGGTAGCCGCACTGCACGGATGTACAATCGTTCAGTACTTTGTGCTCAGATGCAGAGTTGTTCCCGACTAATTTCCTGTGATGTTGTATACGCCTTAGTATGTTGCATGTATAAGAAAATATTTGTGTAATATTTAAATTCTTTTCTGCCTGTTATCTTTTATTTATCCTATTGTTTTATTGATTTCCACCCTTTCAATTCGTCTAATTCATTTGTCTCTTTAATGTAATCGTGTATGCGATTCCAGAATTGCCAACCTTCCATTTACTGCTTCATCGTATAATGGCGAAAAAGCAATCGATTGGACGCTCTCTGATTAAAAAGTCAAAGACGTTTGGCACATCGGTAATGACTTTTCATTCTTAAACTGTCCCGTTAGAATCGACATAATTCCATACACGCTTCCGATAACTCGTGCTTGCCAGTCCATTCAATCACCGATGAAAACAGTCTAGCGGAATTTTTCAGTATCGCCAAATTGGCGAATTCTGATTTCGCTGCTCGTAATTATTTTGTTGAACTGTTTACTCTTCAGAAAAGAAACACTTTCGCATCGTTCCAAAGGATGAGGTTTCCGGTGTTGCGATTTCTACTTCTAATTTGTTACACGCGGCGCTCCAAAGTGATCAGGCTGATCTTATTAAACTGCCTAGAAGGTATACAAATATTGTTTTTTTGGTTTCCATACTTCAACCTATCATTCCTGTGTGAACACAATTATTGCTTATCATGTCTTATTGAATTTATTTGCAGCGCGTTTTGTGCTGCATGCCATTTTCTGTTTTGATTCTTACCTTAGCTCACACAGATGTGCCAGTACTTCTGTGATGTGCAGCTAACCCCGTACTAAATCGATTTGCAACCGGCAGTGAACTACATTTAGAAATGCACTGGAGTCTCACTGTCATTTCTATTTTCGTCTGTTTAGACCTGAGCAACCTGACAGTATTTAAACTCACGTGAAGTCCCCAACTGTGTAGCAATTTGCTGGCTCATGCTTGTGGTTTTTTTACATACACTCAAATCTCGGTACTATGCCACCTCGTTACTATGCCACTTTTGCCCGGTCCCGACAAAATTCAATACAAAATAAATTTACTATGCCACTCCCTACTCTCGTTACTATGCTACTATTCTGTGACTATTTATAAGTGCATTTTAGCGCATTTTACGCATATAGCCAGCCGGTTTCAAGGTCAAACACGCGATGTTTCTCCCTGATGCCAGCTACAACAAGCCAATCACCTCACGCACAACAACAAGCCTCTTTCCTACTCTTACTTTAAGTATCGATAGATAGACCCACGAAAGCGCGCGCACAAACAGACACTCACAACAGTGACATCGTTATTTTTCAAACTATTCAGTCCAGAATGTCAGCTCAGAAACGAAAGCGAACCGACTTTACGCTGAAGGAGAAGCTCGAGATCATCGATGCTGCGAAGAAGGAGCCGAATCAGTCCGAGTTGGCGAGGGAGATTAGCAAGAAATGGGGCGTCGAAGTTGAGAAAACCACCGTGAAGGGCATTCTCAGCAAGAAGGATGCAATTGAAGCTGCAGTCAAAGCTGGAGTTCCATCGAAGCGCACAAAGCTGACGCAGCCTCAAGACCGGAAGCTTGAAGAGGGACTGCTGATGTGGCTGAAGCAAGCAAGAGGACTGAATCTGCCTGTCAGCGGCGATCTGATTAAGGAGAAGGCGATGAAACTTGCCGAGCTGATGCACATCCCAGACTTCATGGCGAGCGACGGTTGGTTGAACTGCTTCAGGAAGCGCAATGGCGTCAAGTTCAAGACAGTGCAGGGCGAAGCTGGAGCGGTGGATTCCCAATCCCTTATTGATTGGCAGCAGCAGGTTCTCCGGCCCTTACTCAGGCAGTTCTCTGCAGATGATGTCTTCAACCTGGACGAGACTGATGCACGAGATGCACGAGATCCGACGAAAGAAGATGCGTCAGCCGACGATTTCTGAGAGCTTTGGACTGATCGATTGAGCAAATAAATGATGGACTTGAGAAAATAAAGCCGTTTTTACAAACCCTCGTTACTATGCCACTCTTGCTCGGTCCCAACGGGTGACATAGTACTGAGATTTGAGTGGATATACAAAATAGAAACTCCTAATGTCAGCCAGGAAAATAAAATAAAATGTGCAACTCGTTTGATCGTAAGAAAATTTAGACGGCCCACACATGGCTACTTACGTTAATTTTCGCAGTTTCACCAATACAGAGCTATGTGAAGAATCAGTGATTATCAATTTGAAATTTTGAGATAACCCGTACATGGATTGGCTTTTGTAATTTTGTGGTGTGTAGGCTTGCATTTTAAAGTTTTCGGGTTTGGAATACTCCTAATCTTAACAACCAACCTGGTTCTTATTCTGTGGGAATTATGCTAGTTCAAGTGGGTCCAGTCCTAACATCTAACGTTATCCGCGTCACCATCGCATTGCTTGGCCAAGCCTATATCTCATATGTGATTATCGTAATTACTATCTATCCCGGGTGTCACTTCGATCTACATAGCGATTTCTTGACAACCTGTTCTCTTCGTGTCCCCGCCATGTTGAGCTCGCTTTTCTCCCAACCCGACGAATTACTAAAGTTCTCCAGGTGTTGCGGTTTTCGTACATGTTGTCACGCGAATTGACCTCATGCAATTTTTCCGAAACCCTAAAGATTACGGGTTATCGAATGTTTTCGGTGTTTTTGGTGCTGTTCATCTTGCGGGTGTTTTGTATCTCAGCCGAATGCTTCTGATTGGCACTGTACAGTAGTTTACTTCACAAAATCTACACTATGACTCGTGCTCTGATTCAATTTTCGCCATCATATATACCTGGCTTACCCAACGTATTGCTTGAAGCACTGCAGCTAGCCACATGTCAACCGTATTAATCATTTGGTGACTATACTGACAGTTTTGTTGCAGACCACTGTTTTCAACTCATAAATTTCGTGGTCTTATTTTTATCGCCATCAAATCACCAGCGGTAATATCAAACCTCATTCCAATCATCTGTTTGTTTCACACCGGATCTTCTCGCTCGAATGTTGCTCGTTCACACTTGACTGTCTCACTAATCAAGGACCTTTTCTAAATCGGTTTTCAACCCAATAAAATCGATTGTTTTCTAATTTGCAGACCGTCCTGGAATCGAGAAATGTCTTCACAAGAGCTTCACGAGTTGGAAAATGAAGAATTTCTTAATTGGCGGCGTGGTTTAGCCAGGTAATATTTGATTAAGAATATCTCTCCATAAACTAGAAATTATATATACTATGTTACCGGAAACGGTAGTTTTCTTTTCCGTTTGATATCACTTAATGCTGGCCCTATTCATTCATGCTATTTCATCATTCAAAATAGCACTTGTGCTCTGTCATTTCAATTGTGGTTTTGGCCATCTGTGGTACATCGTTATTGTTCGGTGGCTTAACCAGATTTTCGTGCAGATGAAACATCCGACTTTCAATCGGACGGTCAACGTTCGAATCCAGTTCCGATTGCACATTTCGGCAAATTTCCCTATCCCAGATCCCCAACGTTCAATGGTTTGAAATGGTTACCAACCAAAGTTGAAAGAGTAACTTCGACAGCCTGGCACATGCCCCCCTGAATGAAATCATATCACCTGAAGCATTTCGTGCTAAAGAAATTGGAAATAAGCACCATCCCTTCGTGCCACAGTGACCTGATAATGAAAAATGGGTTTTTATCACTCATTATCTGCTGCAATAAATGGAGTGATTTCACAACCTTTGGCTGCAGTGATGACACAATCCCTTTGAAAAATATTCTCCTCCGTCGCATACATCATTTCGGCTGTTCCAATTTGGTTAACCTGGCCCAACGAAATCACTTTTGTCTATTGGATCAACTGCGTTGGACGCTGCGATATCTACTTGATCTAGCCTCTTTCACCTTGATTTCAAGTTAAACTATCTTACGTTTATATCAGACTTAGAATTAGCAGGAAACTAATTTGATGATCAAGTGATTGCATCACAGGCGTTTGCAATGGATAACTAACCTATTGTTTACTACTATCTAAGTTTTATTATCGCGTGTTCGTCTCTCTTGGGCCCCGAGATCTGAACCCAAATCAATAAGGCACAGGGAAAATGATTGCAAAAAATAAAATCTAGAAATTTCACCTGTACATAAGTTCTGCAGTTCCACACCTCGATTACAGCTCTTCGAAAATTGAAAATATCAGAGTGACCGCGTGTCCGCAGTGTGCTCTCTGTTCCCGCCGGTACACTAGTCAAACATTGTCAAACAGCCTGGTGTGAAATAAACAGGTATCTAACGATTTGGCACAATGATTTCGCATAGAAATTATGATACCCGCAATTAACCACAATTGCGCAATTGATTTCTGCTTGCAGTCATATCACGTAAGATTTTCAACTTATCTTAGGCAGCACTTTTGTGGCCCTCCCAAGAAACCAATACTTCCGAATACTGGTCCTAACACCGTTTCTGCAGGCGTCTATATTAGCAACACAGTGATGCTGCAAAATGTGAACAATGCTTCGCAAGGAAATAGACGTCAGTAACAGAGTCGCGGACATCTTTCGCTCGGATAGTCCATGTTTCGCAGCACTAAGGTAGCACGGTGGAGCGAAAGTGCATCGTCACAGCAAACGCTACACCTGCTTTGCTTGCCAGCGTTGAGGTCTCGTAATCAGTGTAACATCCAACAGAAATACAGCCGAGGTAAGTGAAACCTTCAATCTCCCGATAGTATGCTTTTTCAGACTGGAATGTCCACGGGTTACGGCTACTACAACTCACTGATGATCAGAGCGCTTAAGTTTGGTTGCTCGATGCATTCGATTGTAAAATCATTACTACCGCAAGTTGCGCTTGTTGCTTTGGAAACCAGATAAACACACCATAACGGTTTGAGAGTAGTATGAAAAATAGAGAACATAGAATCTTAGTGCTCACCTTGTGTTCGCCGAGCTTGCGTAGTTGTTCTTGGACGTTTCGTCATCAGGCTAGATGACATCATCAGCAAAACTTCTTTCGAAGCGTCTTGTAGTTGGAATTCGTTGGTTATTATACCGGTTGTCTGTCCGTTCACGGTCACTCCCGCTGATTGGTCGAGTTCATGTTATGCCTTCTCCGTGAGCGGTTTCTCATTGGTCCATATGTTGCAGCCAGTTGGAGATGCTGGTTGATTGAATTTGTTGTTGAGTGCCACGCTTCCAGGAATTCTCGCGTCCGTCGGTCGTTTCCTCTGGCTAATATTCTTGTGCGGTCCCAGTCGAACTGATGTCCAAATTGATCAATATGTATTGAAATCAGTGAATTCCGGTCATGTCTGCGTACGGCCAACTGGTGTTCATGTAGTCTTGTGCTGAGTTTGCGACCTGTTTGTCCGACGTAGTTCTTTTCGCAGTCTCTGCATGAAATCTTGTAGACGACATTCGACTGTTCTTCTTTTGCCACTTTGTCTTTCGTGTTGTTGAAGTGGTTGCGGAGTGTTGATGCTGGTTTATGCGCAATGTCGATTCCAAGTGGCCGAAGTACCCGAGCTGCGATTTCGGAGATATGTTGGATATAGGGCAGAGTGCGTCTGCTTCTGTTTTCTTCTGGGTTTCTTTGTTGGGGGCGGTTGAACCTGTTGCGTAGTATGAAGCTTCTTGGATATCCATTTTTCTGGAAAACTTTGAACAGATATTCTTCTTCTTTTCTCCTCAGTTCATCTGTACTGCAGTGGGTTGCCGCTCTTTTGAATAGAGTTCTGACGCAACTGCGTTTGTGAGTGTTTGGGTGCTTGCTGTGAAAGTTCAGTATTTGATCCGTGTGTGTGGTTTTCCGGTAGACGCAGGTCTCTAACGTTCCATCGCTTGTCCGCTTCACTTGAACATCCAGAAATGGTAAACAGCCGTCAACTTCAGTTTCCTTGGTAAATTGGATTCCGGTAAATACACAATTGAGCAGTCGATGTGATTCATCCAGTTCTGTACGTTTCATAATCACGAAGGTGTCGTCCACGTAGCGGATCCATAATTTTGGTCGGATTATTGGTAAGGCAATTCGTTCCAAACGTTGCATAACTGCCTCAGCAACTAAGCTGGAAATCGGTGATCCCATTGGCGTTCCTCGGATTTGTTCATATATCTTTCCATTGAACTTGAAGTGCGTTTGAAGACACAGCTCGATCAGTTCCATTAAACTTTTTCATTGAGTAACGATGATATAGTTTGCTTGGCGAGTGTTCTGTCGATTGACGTGAATAGTGCCGTTACGTCGAAAGAAACCATTAGTTCGTCCTCTTCGATCTTCACGTTCTTCAATTTCCGCTAAAATTATTCGGCAGAGTTGACAGAATATTCAGAATCTCCTACTAGGTATAACAATTTTCTCCGCAGCTCTTTCGATAACTTGTATGTTGGTCCTCCGGGCAAAGAAACTATTGGGCGCAATGGAATATTTTCTTTGTGTATTTTTGGTAATCCGTAGAATCTTGGTATAGTGGAGTCTTGCGGCTTCATTCTCGTTTCTTCTACTCCATTCAGTTGTCCCATGAACTTTAATTTCTTCAAGGTTGCGTTGATTTTCTTTTCAAGTCGTTTTGTCAGGTCTTCGTTTATCCGTCTGTATGTTGTTGTGTCACGGAGTAGTTGTTCAGCTTTCTCGATATATTCTGCCTTGTTCATTACGACGGTCATTCTTCCTTTGTCAGCGGGAAGTATAACGATGTTCTGGTCTCGTTTCAGTTTGTTCAATGCTTTGATTTCCTGTTTATTGAGTGAGGTATGTTCTATGTTCCTGGTAAGTGCGGGTACAATTCTTTGTCGGACTTCTTCGCGCGTATCTTCTGATAAGGTATGAGACTTCAATATCGACTCCAAATTAGCGACAAACTGGGTGTGATCTTTAATGAGAATGCTAATTTACTATCGGAACTTTTAGCACCGTCACAGGTTTCGCTACCCCGCAATTCTATTTCCGTGCATTCATGGTTTGGTATTCTTGCGATTTCGTTTGCTATTCGAAATTCTACACCTTTTTAACTTGACCTTGATCCCATTACTGTCCGATTCCGCACTGATTCAAGTACCCACCTAATTACCACTCCTCACTTCCTTTTTCCAGATTGGAAAACACTGAAAGTGTCGTACTTACCCCGTTTGAAAAGAATATCGAATTTTGGCGACAACTTTGGCGCGTGGTTGAGCGTAGTGATGTGCTTGTTCAAATAGTCGATGCCCGCCAACCTTTGCTCTACTATTGTCCCGATCTGGAGAAATATGCTCATGAAGTGGACGCAAATAAAATAACCATCGTCTTGGTCAACAAGGCCGATTTGCTCACTCCCGAGCAGCGGTAAGTGTGACGTTGACCATCTCAGCTTCTCTACCATCCGTACCGATCTCGCGGTCCCTATACAGTTTGCGACGTTCATAATGTAGAAATGATACGGTATATATGAAATCACAGCCCTCATGCAGTTAAAGTGTCGCGCAGTCCTATACCACAAGTGGGCCGAGCTATTGCCGCGTTACCCACGTATGTCTATGTGGCTCTACCTAATCTTGTATAGGTTCTGTAGTATTCCCACTCTTCCCCGTCTTTAGCAGTTAAGCACTTCTTACTTGTTATATGGTACAATCGTATGAAAGCACAAGTCTGATCTAGGCAAAGTGCCGCACAGTCACATATTGCACGTGGGGTAAGATACTCAGGTTGCTCAGGTCTAGACAGATATGCGAAAGGAAATATAAATGGTTGTATCAGAATGCAGCTCACTACCGGTGGCCAATCAATTTAGCACAGTGTACTTGTTATAGGTGTAATGCTGTCGACGGTGATGATGAATACGACGTATCGCCCAGGCCTAGAAAGATAGCAAAAATAAAAAATGTGTTCACCCTCATGCGTGGTTTGTCATTTTTCTCCCGAATAATCAATTTTCGCTTGTTCCATACAGCGGAGTTTAATCGAGACAAGATGGTGGATGCTTTACAAAATTGCAGATTGATTTTGAGTTTTTGCAAATAGTTATCCGCCATTGTCTAACCAAGATAGGTGAAGTGAAGTACTATCTCAACCTGGCGGTACTTAATAGTCCTTATTAGACGTCAGAATTCAATAAGCTCTTTGTTATATTGCTTACCCATGATAATTAGCTGCGACCGTAACACTCTCCGCAATCGCACTGCTACGCTTACTTTAATCAATATCGGGTTGTGCCAAACCGTCGTGTGTGCAACAGTGTAACTGATTCAAGACTTGTGCCTTTTATTGTATCTGATGCATGTTCACGATTTTGTGAATGCAATATTTTTCGCCATTTGAACATTGCGGATGTAACAGATTGATTTTTTTCGTGTAAATGAAAACCATAAGTTGCTCGTTTTTAATCGTTTTAATGTGTTTGCTGATACAAACAAGGTTCACCCGTTTTAATAGGTTATTCAATGTTACATAGTGCTGTATGGTGCTTCGATGATTTGTGATAAGTTGTCTGTCATCAAAAATGAAATAATACGTAGAACCCTTGAGTTCATCCTTATCATTAATATTTCCGGTGTCCTTCCGCTGCGTCTACATAGGCCATGGATAGGCAAAGCGTAGCAGAGTTTAGCAGACTTGAACTACGTTGTCCTCAGGTTTCGCAAGTGTAATCGATGCTGCATACATGAAATCACAAGCATGAAATCAACTAAAGTGCCCGATTGCAATCAACTTCCGTTGGTCGTGATACCACCGTGTTACATCGACATAGGCGGATATATTAAAAGAGTTTAACGGTACCGAGACTGCAGCAACTTCCCACATGCATCTCAACAACGGTTTTAACGACCGAGTACGAAATTTCCACGCAATTACTGGACCACGACGACACATCATTTAGTCTGGTTTAACTCCCGTGTGATATCAATTTACCGCGATGGTGGCTGGATGTGCTTAGAAAACTTATCGATTGCACTCTTGATTCGCTCTTACAAGACTGAAAACATCACAGCCTTCCTGTATGTTATTCTATGTGTGAGGCATTACGTCAATCGAGGCAGATCCTTTGCTAACGTTAAATACGTTGTGCTCAGGCTTCGATGGCTCTCGATCTAACATGAACAACGTCACCCTTGCGTTTCACGCCTACTTGTCGATTGTGTCCCGATTCATCACTCAGGTTAGCCATTCCAACGCTAATCGCGTTCACCCACAAATCTCACAGCACAAGAGAACAGCCAATTAGACGGCGGTGTTTATTATGCACACGGCGGAATAAAGCGCACGCCTATCTTTTTGGTTGGCAAATCCCGCTAACGCGACACGGTCCTCAACATGTCTCTCTCGGTTGGCACGCCAATCGATTTTGTGCCAACCGGTTCATTTCAAGCTGTCATCATCACATTAAGCTTGCTTGGCCCACATTGTCGAATTACGCACCGTTCGAGGATGGAGTCGCTCAAGCCTTCCCCGTGCAATCCTTATGAAATCCGGATTATTGCGGGTTCGGCATTTCTCGAATATCAACGATCGTTTCATTTTGTAAGCTAACAGCACTGGTGTTTACGATGAAACCTGGTTTTGCTGGTCACTATTTGGAGCACGGATGTGCAATCGTTCAGTACTTCTGTGCTGAGCAACCTGACGGTATCTTAGCCCACGTTCAGTCTCTGACTGTGCGGCACTTTGCCTGGATCAGGCTTGTGCTTTCATACCATACCATATACTTCTGAGCTGTGCGGTACACGCTGGAGTATCACTGCCAATTCTATTTTATTTTTGCAATATCTGTCTACGCGTGGGCTACCTGACTGTATCTTAGCCCACTTTCAGTGTCTGACTGTGCGGCCTTTGCCTGGATCAGGCTTGTGCTTTCATATCATACCATATACTTCTGTGCTGTGCTACACGCTGCAGTATCACTGCCACTTCTATTTTTATTTTTGCAATATCTGTCTAGGCGTGGGCTACCTGACTGTATCTTAGCCCACGTTCAGTGTCTGACTATGCGGCCCTTTGCCTGGATCAGGCTTGTGATTTCATACATCATACATACATTATTTGATCAAAGATTTACTCATTATTCTCGCATATTGACCAACTACATTCGTTTCAAGCAATGCACTTTACACTACATTTCAATGTGTATTTTACAAATTAGCTTTGCTTGGCAACAATATTTCGAATCCAAGTCCGTCCGAGCGGTATTTTGGTCTGCCACGGAACATTTCGATCCTGTGTGTGAGCATGGTCCTTCGAAGGCGGATGCCCAAGTTGCACCTGATTCGGAAATCGAATCTGTCGAATCGGATGCAACGGATAGTGATTCAACAACGAAAGCCGACACGGATGGCGTTGACAACTCAGAATCCACGAAAACAGAAGAGCTATGCTCCGCAATCATCGATGATACTAACCGAGTTAGTGTCGGTGATCACCACATGGAAACAACAAAGTGAGAATGTTATTTTCATCGGATACACTGCAACTCGGTTTGCACAACTCTATGTGTTTCATATAAAACACATTTGCATGCATCTCCTTCACACAAAACACCCCACGACCGGTTTCGTGCTGTTTCACTTTTTTCTTTTTTGACCCTCACTAACACAACAATCACCTTTTCATAGCATAATGCTCGATCTACTTAACCCGAGAATTGATTGTCGTTGTGTTGTGTTTCTCACATCCCGGGAAATTACACTCCACTAATGGTTTCTGGCTGTTTGCCGTCATCAGGTGGAGACAGTAAGATCAGGTTCAGTGAGTCTTGAAACAGTGGATTCTGTGTGATACTGTATTTGAATATCGTGGTTCTTTGTAAGAACCCTATATAACAGTGGCATACAAGTTTAACTTTGTTTACCGCTTTTCCACTTGTTTCAAGGCTCACTGAACCTGATCTTACCGTCTCCACCTGATGACGGCAAACAGCGAGAAACCTGTAGTGGTTTGTAAGGGATGGGGATATGAGCAGACAATAACGAATGTCACTTTTTTGGAGCGAAGCTAAGTGCGAAGCGAATTTTCGAAGTGCCCTAACTGCCCTTCGCAATGGCGAATAGTATCAAAGCGAATATCCGAAGTGTACTTCGCAATGGCGAAGCGAAGCGAATATTCAGGACAGGAAACATGATTAAGTAGCGGTCAACCCACCACCACTTATTTGACCTTACCACTAAACAGCCTATAATACTTATAGGTCTGACGAAGCTTCTGTGTCAGAAGTGAAACGTTACCCAAAAACTACTCTAACCTATTGCACTCAAATTCCTTTGCATTATGAATACACGATCGGTCCCAAACATATTCCAATCGATTAGTGGCATACAAGTTTAGCTTTGACCGTCGTTGATTTCTTTCGTGAATCTTTCAAACAATCTACTACTCATAAGTAGCTTCGTTATAAATAACCATGATTTTTGATCGTTTAGTTTTGATTGAAAAATCTGTTTGTTGTTCTTGAGATCTCAGCATGTTTGCCGTGGCGATTTGAATTTTTATAGCTGCATTTCACTCCTTATCCGTTTCAGTCAGTAGGAGAGTATTTATCGCCTTCATCTATTTTGGTATCTGGGTATTTTACTGCGAACCGCGTTGCTTTCGAATCCACTCTTGTGCTGGAACAAAACTCGCATGCCGATGAATTTGTAGTGGAGTGGAAAAAGGGTGTGCATACTTCGTATGTTTGCGTATCAATAGGCAATCACATGGACGCTTATTCCGAGAATCATCACAGCCCACGATTCGTGAATTTCCTGTCTAAAACTAGTTGATCTAATTCTAACACAGCTGAGTGAAATCGGGAGACCCTCTGTGTGCATTATATTTTGTGAGACCTGAACCAAAATGATGAGCTTTTGAATGTTTTTTTACAGTTAACGCATTCAACATCACTTGGTTAAACACGAAACATTTTTATATTACCATTACCCTTATCCTCAGTGGATAATCTTCTGAGTCTGAACGTGTCTAACCTTTACGTTTTTGACAAGCCCATGCTTTATTTAATTGGTGGTTGTTTAAAACGCCAATCATATTGCTGTTTATCAATCCCGTTTATTGTCCATCTTAATTTCTCCATCAGAGACCGCAATATACCTTTGCTATCTCCGACCGAGTTGTTGGATTTCTTGGCTGAAGTATATCCTGCTGGTCGACCGACAGTACAGCCATCACATGTCACCATCGGATTCGTAGGATACCCTAACGTTGGCAAGTCGAGTACCTTGAACGCATTAATCGGTACAAAGAAAACCGCTGTTTCCGCTACACCTGGACGTACAAAGCATTTTCAAGTGAGTCTTCCATCAAGGCTGTTTCTTGTGGTGCCTTGATGAACCTGTGTGTTGTTTATTGCGTGTTGTCTAGCCCTCCTTCATTGATATCTAGGCCTGAGCTAGCGGCTTTTTGCGATGTGCTAAATTGCGTTGAAGCTGACGATGAATTGAGTTTGTGGTGTCTATGTTTTCTATTTCTACGTATGAACGCGGGAAATTCGTGACAGATTCACTTACAAAATAAAGGTACCTACCCTGTGGTTGCACTTGCTACCATTCGCCTCACTCGTGAGAGGTATATTTCCCCGTGTGTTTATCTTTGGCGATTCGATTCAAAATGCGTTCGGCTCTTTCTGTTACTGTCCTCGCCATCAGTGTGTATGGATGAAATCACGTCTGGATTCACGGACCACACACGGGCTGAAATACATCAAGCTTCGCAAGATGTACGATTGGAGATAGGGACAGTATGACCACACCGTTTATCTTATGAGTATGGCACAGTTACACACCCCTACGGTATTATTGCTGCTATAAACAATAACGCATATGTGACATCAAATATCGCATTGTGTTTGCAGCGTTGCTTTTTTCGGGCTTATTCAACGTAGCTTTACTAGCAAAGTTGTTGATGTCGATTTTTCAAACTTTTTCTGAGTCTATGAATAGATCACATGGCCATCTTTTTCAACGAACACTTTATTTTAAATATTCATTTCATCTCTCCATTTACTTCATTCTTCTAGACTTTGGTTGTTCGCCCCAACTTGGTTCTTTGTGATTGTCCTGGACTGGTGTTTCCATCCTTTGCTTATTCTCGAGCTGATCTAGTGCTGGCGGGGATTTTGCCCATTGACCGACTGCGGGATTTCCTCAGTCCGATCGGCCTGGTGAGTGGTTATAAATCGTTCGCTTTTCCCATGCTTATTTTATGTCATGCTTCCTTCGAGTGATCCCAGGGTCAACGAGGATTAAAGCGGGTCACGTGTACGTTTGTAACGGATACCTCCAATAGTCGGGTGTGCAACCATCGCCGTGCTGAATTGATTTGCCACCCGTACAAAACTACATGCGAGAGACCACCAGAGACTCGCTGACTTGTTTAATCTCCATAAAAAGATAACAGACGTTTGCTCATCTGCTTTTCCTGCCTCAATTACACTAGCTCCCGTTGTTGCTCCTGGAACACAGCGCTGAATAATCAGTCATGTTGCTGAGACAATGTGATAAAATCTGGTGAGAATACCGTTCGCGCTATGTTTCTGGATTTGTTTGACCGTTCCTTGAATGTAAATGTTTCACGGATGTGCAATCGTTCAGCACTGGCATTATTATTCTAGTGATTTTGCCACTGGTAAGTATTAACCTACCTGTCTAGGTCTGGGCATCTTGACAGTATCATAGCCCCGTCCAGTCTTTGACTATCCGGCTCTTTGTCATCATCTATGCCTGTGAATTTATTCATGACCGGAAATGCCTGACTATAAAAAGGTACCAAGTAATTGTTGGACAAACACGCAGCGTCGAGCTTATGTCGCTTACGGAATTCGTTGTGTGAATCTTTCATTACATGAGACCAAGATTGTCCCCCATCAACTTTGCGATAATAAATTCTTCACTTTCCAACAATTCGTTAGTACTATGTCAGTGTTGTAAGAGCGATAGTCATCAACTCTCCATATTGATCTAATGCTGTTTACATTGTTATCGCTGCGACCGTTGTCACGAATAACAAGTGTGTTGGTAACTGTTTCCTTGATTTATTTTTTGTCATTGTCTGTACTCCTCCATGCTTTACCGTTTCCGAAACTGCCTATTTTCTAGATATTCTCACTTGTCGCGGCCTCTCGTTTTCTCTATTTTCAAAATCTTTACTGCTCAATTTCCATTACTTTTGTCTCTTTTATTGCTATATGCCGTACTCTGATTCCCTTTTTTACATCTCGCGCAGATATGCCAGCGCATTCCTCGCGTAGTTTTGGAATTCCTGTATGGCATTGACTTGTCCAAACCCAACTCGGAGAGTGTTCAATCCGATGAACCGACCAAACCTCCCACACCGTATGAGCTGCTCGCTGCCCACGCACGTAAGCACGGACTCTAATCACGTGACTGTTTTTGAGTTTAATCAGTAATGAAGTCGAACTTTTGATTAGTTTTTATATGTTGCCACCATCCACTTTCTAGCTTGGATGATACGAGTAGCTCGACGCGATACCTTCTGGTAACACCCAGTCCCGGTCAGAATAGCATATTCTGGAGAAATGCACGCAACATCGAACGGCAGTGCCCATTTTGAGCTCTGCTATTGTATATTGATTCTTTATCACTATGTCGTTCTCCATGCAACGCGTACTTGTACTTGTCTGCGACTATCTCCTCCTGGAGGATGAGTCGGCCGCAATGTGCATACCTATATGCAACATTCTGGCCACTGCCATCGTTTGTTAGTCGTCAGTTGGAAGTCTTTTTTGATCCCATCCTTGCAAACCGAGTTTTCTGGCAAATCCTAACGCTGTGGTACAACATGTTTTGAGCTAAAATTGCGAATATATTTGAATCTAACTTTTCGTTTTTCAAGCCAGCATGTATGAACTCGAAGGCGTGTAACGACGTATTGCCGTGCATTCGCACTGCTGCAATTTGACCAAAGTCATGAACCCCAATTTGAGAAATCAGCGTGCGGTTAATAAGACTTGAATAAATTCTACCACAGATGCAGTCATGAGCTATGTTTCAATGCATTGATGATTGATTCCGTTGTCTGTGTTGGTGTGACGGAAACTTCGATTTGTTTCATATATAATGATTGGTGATTTGTTTCTATGCAGCAGGTTACTTTTTGTCTTGTTTTTCTCGTTTTCTTTTAATTCACTTGCAGTGTCGCGAAGCTTCATGACAGCCAAAGGCAACCCGCATTATGATCGTTCTGCCCGACTTATCCTAAAGGATTATGTTCAGGTTGGTTTGTTACGTTCTATCTGTATGTTTTCCATAGCACCTCGTTGTTAAATACACATCTACTCCACGCGTAAAAAGCTGAGAGGCGCTTTACAAAGTGCCGCACAGTAATAGACTACAGGTAGGTAAAGAACGCGTCCGGTTACTCAATCTTAGACAGATACGAGAAATAAAAATAGAAACGGCAGTGAGACTCCAGCGTTTCCGCATGCACCTCACCGCCGGTGGCGAAATAATTTATCATGGCGTTGCCTGCACGACACAAAAGTCCCGCGTGGTTGCACGTCCGTGTAAAACTTAAAACTTATGATTTCCGATGGATGTGCAATGTTGTAGTACTCCTGTACTGCGCAGCTAACACCGTGCTGAACTGATTTGCCACTGCTACTGAGCTCCCTGCGGAAACGCGCTGCAGTCTCACTACCATTTTTTTAATTTAATTTCATATATTTGTCTAGGCCTTGGCAGCCTGTGATTATGCGAGCCCATGTGCAGCCTCTGACTGTGTGACACTTTGCCCAAATCAGGCTTGCGTTTTCATACCATACCTACACATATTAGTTCCGGCTCATTTGCTAGAAACATATTGAACTTGGTGAAGTAGATTGATCTCCCCTGCTCTATGACGCCGTTAAGTTGGAGTGGTAAACGTTTTAACGGATGATTGCAAGTGAACATGTGACACCACGTGTTCTTTCCAACTGATCGATTTTGTTATCAATTGCCTACCATTTTTATTTCCTATCAGAGCAAGCTTGAGAACAGTTGAAAAACACTGCTAAATAATGGATTTTAATACACAGAGTTTGGTCGCATCGTAGTTAGTATTGAAAACCAAGCCTCATTCGACAGTTCTCAAAATACTTGAGTGAATGCGCAAAAGTTGTCCATTTTTCCAACCAGATTACGGCCTGCTGCACTGCTTAAAATGCCTTATTGATTTGATGTTTTAAGTTTTGGTTGCTGTTGATGACGATGATTTAGCTCGCGGTTACATATGCGCGAGATTATACGTTGTATGCTATGTATATGGCTCAGTTTTGGCAATATGATAATAACTTTAGTGAACAAAGACAAAGTGTTGTTTGGCCTACCACTTCCACGATATTTACTCAGCTCCATCAATGATTGTTTCGTCGTATTACTCCCACATATTGTGTTTGGAGAGAATATTTTTTGCTATGATGGATTTGTCGTTGATGTTGCAGTAGAGATAGTCATAGCGTTCAATCAATCTATGCGTTGTTCTTAACCTAACAGCCAGGAAAACAGAACAATAGCAGAATCGGACGTTAATCGGGAGTCCAAGCGCCCACTGTGTGTGCGTTTGGACCATGGACATGGTTTGTATTTATATGGTAACCACAGAGCGAACGTGTGAGGGTACATCATAATCGTGAGAAGGTGCATACTGGGAACGACGGATGTTGGTTGTCATGGCTGAGTTAGACAATTTGAATGTTAATGAACATGGGGTTTGTTGTCGAGTTACCATCATGACTCACCCAACAACAATTTTTCCTCCGTTGCGAACTCGTTAGGAGGGTGCCCTCCTAACAATTTTTGAAATATCACTACTTTAAAATAGTTTAGCTCTTTTGATGTGAATTCACCATCTCCCATCGTCCAGTCTACATTTGAACGTTTGTTTTCATAGGGTCGTCTTCTCTTCTGTCATCCACCGCCTAACATGGATCCGTGGGAGTTCCAAACGCTTGGACATGACAAGGGTGATGTGCCTCCAAGCCTCTCCCGTGCTGGTCTAAGTAAAATACCCCGGCGGCGCCCAACACATGCATCACACCAACAGGACACGGTGACCCAATTCGATCGATCGATCTTCGAATCGGTTAGTTTTGCTACGGTACATTTGTGTGTTTGCCCTCTAACGGTCCTATTGAACGGATGTGCAATTGTGCAGTAGCTCTCTATCGTGCCAACAACACGGTGTTATATTAACGGGGACAACTTGATAGTGTATTATCCCGGTTGCAGTCTCTGGTTGTGCGGCACTTTGCCTGGATCCATGCTTGTAACGTAATAATAATAACAGTCATATCACTTTGCCACGATTGCTTGCTAATCCTTCGTCACCTATTTAACACTTACTATTGTAATTAGCTTGGTGTTTTAGCGGAGCCACGCGTTCTTGCGGCGTATTCAACTTGGTGTATGAAACACCATGGTCGCTCAGGGTTTCGTTGTGCTGATTGACGTATTTGTTAACTTCCCCCTCGTTTCGCTTCAACCACGATATATGGCTTTTGGGTCTTGCTTTCCCTTATCAATAGTATCAACGCATTATTTACTCTATTAAAGCGATTAGAGAATAAAAGGAACGCTGCAGTGAAAGCTGAAACTGAGTTCGGAACTAAGATCGGAGTTTGCATTGGGAATTTCGAATGAACTCGATTTTACAGCCCCATCACATTGATAACTTAGCTTTTTGCTTTGCGCAATATTCACGGTACATGTCGATACGCCCCATCGTATGTTTGCATTTTGATTCCATCATTTGCTCCCCCTGAAATTAACCTGGGTGGTCATTATCTTCAGTTTCCAGACCTGCAGTACAAATGTAATCTTTATCATCGAAATTGCAAGTACCGAATGTTTAACTACGACAGTCGTGGCTCCATAAAATATTATGTATGAAAGAGTGGGGCTTGCAAAGCTTCGGAATCTATAGAAGAATAAGCTGCATTCGCATTGGATGAAAATGCGTTCATCCTAGTAGACTGGTAATGTGATATGAGTACGACGATCTATTGAGTTAGTTTTGTAATCACTATTTTTGCCTACTTTCGAAGACATTGGTAGTGTGCTGGAGTCTCACTATCATTTCTATTTTCTTCTTCCTATCTATCTATGACAGGGCAACCTGACAGTTTTTTAGTGCACGTGCAGACTATGACTTTGCGGTCCTGTGCCTGGATCAGGCTTTTGATTTCACAGATACATACGAACCGGATTTCACCTTTCACGTCAACTTTACCCTCTATGTCTTTGCTTCTAATTTAAGGAAAAATCTGTCCCACGTCCTCATTTGCGAAGTCGTAAAGCGTTGCTCTATCGTCCTGTCCCATTGTCCGGTGACCTGGATGACAATGATGGTGCTTCCGTGGATAGCACATCTTCGTGGACGACTGTCGACACGTCTGTGGGTGGCTCCAGTCTATTGTCTGGTGTGGATTCCAGTGTACCATCCATGTTCGGTGATCAAAAGAAACCGTGGCGGGTTTTGAGTTTGTCCAAACGTGGGGATCTTGGCGATACGAACGGGCTTCCTCGATCTCGCAAACGGCGCGAAAAACTTCGTCGAGTGTACAAGCATTTGGATCAACATCAAACCACGTGAATGAAATGACCGAGTTTCTGCGGCTTCCTTTCATTCTCTGCGTTTCGAACCGATGACTATTTTGTACATTACTCATCTTATTTGGTGGAATATCAATCTTATTTGATTCAAGCCATGATGTTCTGCTTTCATAGTTATGTTCTGTTACATAGTTTGGTTGGTTATTGTTCTTTTGGGATTATATACGGCAACCATGCAACCAACTAACGCGTATACGTTCGTTAGAACGTTCCATTGGCCTAATATTTTTTGCTATTGATGATTACCATCAAATGTCTAAACGTGATAATTGCTCTCATCCGATTGCCTCGATGTAGCAAAATCAAATCACAAAAGTCCTCATATCCGCGCATTTCCATCACGCACCCCTTACGACCGGTATCGTGCTGTTTGCGCTCATCATGTAGGTGCAGTAGGAACAAGATCCATATTTTTTTTAAACAAAATCAAATCATATTCTTCTTTCGATTTGTTCAACGTGCAGCAGTCACTTTGTTTTATCATCTGCTGGTTTTCCAGCGAACGTTTTTTTGTTGTTGGACTGCCGTATGTGATCAGCTCACTAGTACACCGTCACTAGTTCCTCATCCTCCGCCAACCACACAGTAATAGCTTATTTCGTAAACCTAGTTTGTCTTTAGCCTCCCTGGGCTATTCTTATGACTCAATGCAAACCCTAATTCCTCTTATTATCAGCATATTCGATTTAACGTTCTAAAATGCTTTGTAACACCATTGGTTTAGTTGGTTAACATTCAGAGGTTATGTTGTGTTTAGTTGAATACATCTGTATCTTATTAGCTTTGTGCTCATGCACCTTCGATGTGAAACTTTTGTTTAACCAACATCTATTGTAAGCTAATGCTTATATTCAGTTTTTACTTGTAATATAACTTCGTTTTGCATTGCTATAGATATCTCCTGGCATTCCTTTTTGTCCTTGGGTTCAACCTTTTCGTACACGGTCCCTCTGCACTCCCGGTTCCCACTTTACCCATACCAATTTACTAGTTTTCACATTCTGGTTTATTTTATTGAAATAGTTGAGTGAAGTTTCCGTCTGAGAATAAGTAAATAAGTTTATTTACTTCAGCCTTTGGCCTCTGGTGGGACATTACTCATCCATCCGGTATCTCCACTCTTTTTGCTCCCCTGCCGAGCTCTTCGGTTGATTTGACGTCAGACCCGCAATGTTTAACTCTTTCTTTGCGCCGGTGACCTTTCTTTCTTCGATTGGTACTGCATAGGCGCTGCTCCCGGTGGTCTTTTCGTGGTAAATCTAACGCCAGCATTGGTTAACTAGTAAATTCTCGTTTGCTCTTGTCCGATATGTTTTAGCCTCGCCCTATGAACATAAGCGCGTATGTTACGAGATGAAAAAGATGTAAAATTTCAGAGTCGTTGAATTTTAGCTCCACTGACGCGGCAATTAAACTGTTTAGTTTGACCCCGTGACCATCAGTCTCTGTGCCTATAGTGTAAGGGATGAAAGATGATTACGTCAGGTTAATCGAGTCGAAACCACATCCTGTTCTCTGACTGTGCGGCATTTTACCTGAATCAGGCTTGTGATTTCAAACATACATAGAGATGTTTGCACAACCTTTGATTTCACACCCACCTGCCGATAGCGTCCCGATTCATCGTTGAGGTCAAACTTTCCAACGCTAATCCCGTTCACCGATCGATCCCACAGCACAAGCCTGATGTTCGAGCGCATGAAAAAGAACAAAACATCACACATCCATGCTTGAATGCCACTGTTGCTTGATTTAGATGGCGGCTGACGTTCTTCATCTCTTAGTTTTTTAAAGGAGATTGTCGCTCGAACTGCGCTAATGTAATCTTTTCGAAACCCGGATTATTACGGGCTCATGCTTCGGCGCTTCTGTCTCTTGTGTTGTCCCGAATGGTGATGTTCTGCGTATCATCCGAAAGCCCACGACTAGCACTCGTCGATAATGTACTTCATAATTCAACAAAAGTGTGCAATTTAATTGTTTACGATGACACCTTATTCCTATGAACTGGTATGTTAGTCATGCTCTTGGCTTTTACGGTAATGTTGTTTATGTTCTGCCTGCAGCGATATTAACCACGCTGCATTTGTGCTACTGTCATACACTCGAAGTAACATTTCCCGTTAGTCTTCGAGTTGATGTCACCGACTTGCTTGAGAAAATCACCCACAATTGGTCGGGTTGTCTCTCGTTCCCTTCCTGCTTGTGCTCGCATAGCATACCGTCTCATACTAACTGTGTTTGTCTAAATGTTACCACAACCCCCAATGATTACTAATAATATAATGTAATTCGTCGATTGTGCGTGTGCATGAATTTGGCCACTCCGTAAATTGACCGTGCGCTTTAATCTAGTTTTGCGGCAGAAGCGATCGCGATTAGTCCCTACATCACCCGACCCTCATTGTTAACGGAAGGCTTTAATATTCCACTGAACTCAACACCGTTAAACGTTTCGTCCTGAGTCTCAATGTGATTTTCTTATGCTTCGTACTTGCTCGGTGCTCCTTGCACAATGCGCTGTCAGCAACCTAGGATATCTTTGACAATTGTTTTTAATAATTTTGAAACCACGATCCGTACGTATCACTCTAGTCATACAATTAGAACTGCCTCATGGAAGCGCATTCCTAGATCAAATTACTAATTCTTTCCTCCCTTAAAGGAATGCTTTCCTTGCAGTAACTTGAGCTTTTTCCTCGGAAAGCTAGTCACAGACGAGAAAGCAAATTGTTGAGCAAACTGTGATTAGAGGGCTCATTTATAGCGTTGTAATAGTGAACATCCAGCAAAACATGTGCCCTCTTATATACGCGTCACTTTTCGAACTTCACATCTGGTTATTATGCTAATTATTTGCTAGAAACCTATTTTGCGTTCTAATGAATATTGAGGCAATTCGTTAGAAATGATAAATGAGTCTTACCATAACCTCTTCAGATTATTAAGTCATCCATCGTGTTTATTTGACTGTGAAAACATTCACATTGCACTGCTTTTTCCACTCACGCGTTTTAATAAATATGAGGTGTAGATAAGCGATGTTTTTGAATTCAATAACCACGAGATAATTCTGTTTTATTCGACATGGTATTCCAACCGACGTGCCATAGGGTGAGGGACGCAACATAAACAACAATAGTATGAAATTTATTACTTATCAACCACCTGTAGTTTGAGCAAAGTAAGTAGTCGAGTGCTTTGTCTCTTGAGCACAAAAATTGTGCTTTACTTGTCAACAGTCGGTTTCCTTTCTGCTTCATATTGCATCTTCCTGTTTTTCAACCGCCATCTTTAACCAGTTCGCGATTACATCGGTTTCTTGTAGAGTTAATTTTCTCTTTGTTTGGCTTGGATAGTTTTTCATTTGCTTCACGTTTCCACCACTATCCCATTTAGCTTTTTTCTATTTTTCACACAATTTTAGCATGTACAGACCCGTTTGCAATCCAATAATTTTTCTGAAGCCGTTTCGCTCACTCGCTACGACGCATCACATCTCGGTCCCCAAAGAGCTCTCACTTGAAAAATCAATTCCTCCAAGGCCACAGTCCTCTGCACTCTATCGCGCAGATGATTTATTCTCGCCAGTCACGGATCCAGATCCTGAATTCGATTGGAATCGAATTCGGAGTAGCCTAAAGTTTCGCGAATGGCGTGGCCTGACCGACGATGACTTGAACACTTTGGTATAATGTTGCCTTGTACAATGACGTTTAGATCAATGTACAAGCAGAAATCGTTACTCTAGTATCAGAACTGCAACGTTTGGAGCAGCGCCGCCAGGAAATTGCTTCTACGTTTACATCATGTGAAGTGAGTTTCAATGATTAGTGCCACGTACTTTTAAAACACATTACCTCTAACTGAATTATTTAGGCTGCAATGTTGGATTCTCGAGTCCTTTTTTGCCATTCACTATCAGCACAACGTGTTTTAATGTAAAATTCATCTGCAGGATCTTGTCGCCGTTCGGCTGAAGGCTTGGCATGTAAAGGAAGAAATCAAAGAAGTCAAGGTGATTCCTATTCGCGATGATTTTTAATTAATCTACGACGTTTTTTATTCTGTATGTGTATTATATTTCAGTCTATGTTGCGTGAATCACGATTGAAGTTTTGGGGTCCTTTTTTGTCCTTACCGAATCAGCTGCACGAAAATTGCGTGAGTATTTGATCGATTTTTTCCAAGGTTAAACACTTGCGATCGCATATACTCTGTTGATCATGAGTTACTTGTATTCATGAAACTCTCACATCTTTTCGGAGACAATAGACACACAGGTCCCACCATGGGTTAATTAAAACCTAACAATTTCAGTACGTGTGCAATCTAGTCGATGATAGAGACAGACAATAAAGCGTTATAAACTCCCTTGTGTGTGATGGATTTCTCATTCTGTATAAAGACCTAAACCAGCCCCAAAGCCTGGTTAGTAAGGAATGAAACGGTCGCTCTACCATCAACAAACGTAAACCAAGTTTACCCATTCACGCGTTGACCAATAATCAAGGGGATCTTGTCGCAGCTTGATTTCCGCATATCTATATCCTTGAATCGTAATTTATTCTTTGATGGTTTTCGACTGATTGTATGATGTTATCTAGTAGTGACTTCAAGTTACACGTTATTAACCACCTATCCACCATTGTCATTGGGTTTCTAAAATTTATATATCAGCCTGCATAACCATATCAGTCCGTGGTCCCAGGTCCCTCGGCATTCTGGTTTGTAATAGCTTTTGATTAGGCGCACATCAGCCTTTTACTACCGAGCACAATCATACACAAATACACAGCAAGACCGTCGCGCATTCAGTTAAGCTGTTATTAGGTTAGGGTACATTCTGCTTGCCCAAGCGTAGCACGAAGTTAAAGAAACTATTAATAGTTGTGGGACCCGTGCCGATCATCGTTTTCAGCAGTGTGTTAACCATCAGTGTACCACATTGTTTATGTAATCCCAAAGTACTACCCGATTGCACGTCAGTGTAATAATGTAGAGGCGTTGAGTGTATTACCGACTAGTGCTGCTCACAGGCTGTAGAATACCACGCACTGGCCAAATTTATTAGGACTAATGTCCACTGGTATGTAAGAGAGAACTACAACCGTTACTGAACTGATTATCACAAATTCTGTATACTGAAGGAAACACTCACACTGTGCGTCCGCAATCAATATTGCTTGTAGAATAATCGCTAGTTCATTCCGTCTATACTATAACTACCTCTTTAAAAATTGAAATGGCTGATTGATGGTTCGGCTATCATGAGTTAACAGATATAAGTAAGTAAGTAAGATAAGTAATCGGTGGCCTGTTTCTGGTTTGAAAATGGTTGGCTGCATGTGGCTCGTTACTAGGTATTTCATAAGGAGGTTGAAGTCTAATCTCTGTTTCGGTGAGGATTTCTAGTGTAGTTGTATATTATGAATGATTTGTTTGCTGCAAGTTTTCGTATCGTGGTCTGAGATCATTGACGTGACTTTCCGATATTAGGTTGCCGACTTGTACTTTCAAACTCTTCTGCCTATTGCTCCTGGTAAGCAGTTCTCCTCATTGTATCGCCTTTTCGTACATAAACTCGATCCTCAATTTCAAATGATCTCTGTCTTGCACCACGATGTTCCATTTTGTAATTATGTTGTTGCTGTCGTACCTTTACCGGTTTCATGGCATCCAACGTGAGCCTAGGCTTCCTTCCCCGAAATCGTTCAGCCGGTGATCTGCCATATTGTATGGCGTGCATTGATGTTCATCTATATGACAAGGAATTTGTCCAAGGCCTCGTGACATAACTTTGCTTAGACCACTGCTCGTTTTAATGTGTCCACAAACCTTTCAACGTATCCGTTTGACTGAGAATGGTAGGCTGATTAACATAGATTTTATTCCCTGTGTGGTACAAAACTGCTCAAATCCCGTGGATGTAACTTGCGAGCTATTGTCGGACCTGTTTGTCTCGCATGTGCTACATTTCGAGAATACACCTTTCAAACTGGTTAGAACTGATTGAGTTGAAACAATTTTCATTGGTGCATCTTCCAATATGAATTAAATTCGCGAGACCTGTAAAGTCAGCATGAATTCGCATCCCGCCTACCATCAACAGTCAAACAGGCAAGTCGGAAGGTTTGTGGACACATTAAAACGAGCAGTGGTCTAAGCAAAGTTATGTCACGAGGCCTTGGACAAATTCCTTGTCATATAGATGAACATCAATGCACGCCATACAAGATGGCAGATCACCGGCTGACCTCTTTTGTGTAAGGAATCTTAGTCTCATGTTAGTTGTCATAAAGCCGGTAACTGTCCCCGCAGCAATATAATTACTATATGGGACATCAGTTTAACAAATATAACGGTGCAAGACAGAGATTATTTAGCATCGGGGATAGACTTCTATGTACGGAACATGCGACGCAAGTAGGAACAATAGTCGGTAGAGTTGTTAAAGTCATATACAAAGTACAAGTCGATAACCTAATACGGGCACGTCATGTCAATCATCGTGTACAATTCCATTAAAATTCCTCACCGAATCAAAGTCTATATCCCAACATCGTCATGAAATACCCAGCGAGCAGCGACCCGCTGTTTCTCAACCGGAATCAGGTCAAAGTGACCCTCGCCGTCGCATGCGTTTGACCAATTGGCATTCTCCTGTGTTGTGGATTTCATGGGTGAATGGGATTAGTGTTGCAAGGGTTGACCTCAGGAATGAATCGAGACGCAATTGACAAGTGTGCGCGAAATGTTTTGGTGTGATGTGGTTAATTTTTTCACCGAGTGTCCTCAAAGCCCGCGCAAACAAAGTAATAATCGTTAGGACAGCAGTTTCGGTTTGGCCTCGATGGGGCCTGACGTATTCCTAGTTCCCCACCCCTCGAATAAGATCCATACCGGTTCCACCGATGTTGATTTTAGCGTTTATGTTTACTGTCACTTCGACTGGTGTAACCTGAACCAGCCGGTTATGAAATTTATAAATACAACACTAATCTACTTACGAGATACCGGGATTTACAGTGAAACTTCCGTCCAAATACGTTCTGTTATGGCATTTGGTAATTAACTGGATCATATATTGAAGTTATCAATCAAGACGGAGAAGAAACATCGTGCAGTTTACAAATTGTAACCAGATGTCGAGACCTGTTCGTCATTTATTTAATTTTGTGGTGACACTATTGTAATTGCTGAAAATTCGTGTACGAAACCAATTTCTTCTCGTATATTACAAAATATAATGATGCTCAATTCCATTGTTTAAAGGTAGTCCACATTTTACCGCGACAGACTCATCGAACCCATTTGAAACAACAATCAACCAGACGTCTGCGGCTAGTCTTACGCTGATAGATTTGAAATCAATTTCTCATTCTTTAGTTCCTATGTGCTCCTAGAATATCTGCTGGCTGGTTTGGTTTGGTGTTTATTTTTTTTTATCCCAGCAATTCTCTCCTCGAGCGTGTACTATCGCGTTCCATGATTTATCCAATTATCTCTCTCGCTTGTTTAAATGAAATCGTTCTTATGGTTCGCGTGTGCCGCCTATCCTGTTTGCACCACATGTAACATCTGGCGTTGCCGAAACCATCGGGCTCATAACTGCACGTGTATGATCGATACAAGTCGAATAAATCTTCATATTTACTAATATGTTCCGCATTATTTTGGAACATTCCAACGAGTTTTAACCCCCTCTCTGTTATAATTGCCAGTCGTTATCTAACAATCTAATCGATCTATGTTTCTTTTTTGTGTGTTTAGCCCGTTGGCTCCGAACCACGTGTGATTAAATGTTCCACTCCCAACGAGACGGAAAAATGCATCCCCTGGTCAGCACTTTCGTCAAATGTTCATATCACGTGAGTCGTATAATGCGTCAACGTTTAAATCTTAACCCATTTGAGCAAAGCAGATATAGCATTGTATTGTCGATACACCCGCTTTGGACTAACACATACATGTGTATTAAATCTTGAAAAAGGTGTCAATGAGTAATAAAGACTATTTTCAGTTCACTGCTTCCTCTTGAGCTTGAGACCTACAAGCAAAATGGACTTTCTAGGTGGGAGAGTCTGATCGAGTATTGGGTGTAGGTTTGCCTTCTCACAATTCTCGGTGTATGGTATGAAAACACAAGTCTGATCCAGGCAAAGTGCCACACAGTCAGAGACTGCACGTGGGCTATGATACTGCCAGGTTGCCCAGGCCTAGACACGTGTCAACGGAAGTGTAATTGATTTATGTTGAGAACAATTCACGATTCGGTTTCATCAGCAGTTTACTTTGCGCATTAATGCACTGTCTGATGGTAGTAGTCTTTTGAAAGCAACGCAAAAAAATTACCGATACGAACTAACGTGAATTTCGGACTCTGAACGTTGTATTATTCCCTGGTGTCGTACACTTCATTTCTTTCTCCTGCGATCATTTTACTCTGATTGTATCTGGTATGAAATCGCTAACCGTACTGATTTTTATGCAAGCGTGACCTACCACCCTATTGTTCCTAGCTGAATCATGTATTGAAAATCCTGACCTATTTGCAAAGCCTAACCTTTGTAATATCACCAACTATTCTACTCTTTATACGAGTTCGTATACTAAGCAGTCGATCACTGTATTTTACTTCCCAAACTTGTCACTCAGTGATTCAAATTTACATTCATATTATGCTGAATACAATATGCTTTCGCTCGCTTTATACCACGCAGTTCCTCAAAGCACCAAACAGTTGGGGTAGAACATGGCTCGTGTTTTACGGAAACGCATTCTCTGTTGACCCACATTAGTCTGGCGATAATAATGTTGTCTTTTTAATTGAAAACGTCAGCAGTGTCGACTACTTTATGATTTGCTTGTATTAGTCTGAACGTCTTGTGTTGCATTATTAACGTCATGTTTGATGGCTCTCTTTTTTGACGGTTCCTCAATGCAGGCCGCTAGGACTTTACTTAACCGGGCAGTTGGCTCAGTTAGAACGAGATTGGATCTCGAATTTCACGAACTACTGGCTTTCCATTTCTGGCCCGTCTGCCTATGAGGTTCATCTTTCGGACATGGTGCGTGGTCCCGCGGTCGAAGGTTGTTCCTGGAGTTCAATCAATCAGGTTCGTGATCACCTTCTCACCTGGATACGTATCGAATTCCCTCAGAATTTCCTTCGTTCCGTTGGATTAGCAGCTTGAGATCAGTCCCAGCTAAATGCAAAGCTTTATCATACCGAATATCACTAACCGAATTCATATCCGGATATTAAGTTCGCTTTTGTAAATAAAAGTTTCCAAAGATTATTGCGCTCATGTAATCCATGTCAATATTTATGTACATTGCAAATGTGGTACGAATATTTTCGCAAAAGAGATTCAGCGAAGTAACGATTAGTGGTTGACAATGCACTTTGATACCAGTGAAAGGCATTCTTTTTAAGCTTGGGAATCCCGCTTTCTTAGCAGGCAGCTGAATGGGCATCACATCATGCAAACGCCGTCAGTTGGGAGAACTTTTAACCCGGATCGGGCTGTATAGACATGTGAGATTAGATAGAAAGTAGGAGAAGGCTTTATTCGTTAATTTTAAGCGAATCAAATTAATTTAACCACACAAGTTTTTAATGCGAATGATGAATATGACAGAAGAGTTAAAGTTTAATTGGAAAATTTGAGATTGTCAGTCACATTCAATTCCAAAAAAGCTTCGATTTCGTCTACGCCGGTATTAAGCGTTGTGATGGAAGTTGACGAATTGTAAAAATCCACATGCACAAGTTTTCTTTTCCATTTTTCTGACCGGCGCAGCAAATCCCCCATTTTTTAAAAATTGCACAGCATTGAAAGCGTGCGGGGCATCTAACGTCCTTCGATTACATATAAAAATGTTAAAAAGTTTAAAAAAGGGTTCCATGTTGATCTAAAAAAATAAAAATGCGTAGAAAAGGTTATTTGAGCACGGCCGATTCAAAGGCCGCGCTCATGCACTTTACACCCGAATACGATATTCCAGTATGAATGACCACTGTCGTTTCATGGTATGGTTGAATGATGTATCATTCGTGGTGGTGAACTTGAATCTTGAGTTCTATCGGTTTTGGGGCCGCTTACACCAACTGATTCCGTTTTCTGTCTCCTAAGCACATCCTCCTTGAACCCACCCGGAGCGATTTGGTCGCGGTTCCCAATCCTGATAAACCAGACGATGTCGAATACAAGGTCAACCCGCATACTTGTTCCTATCTGGTGGGATCTGCCAGTCTAGCCGCGTGTACCGGTGAGTCCACATGAACGTATTCCCCTTGCGTTTATCGACCGTAACAGTTTTTAGTTATTATGTCCATCTTTGTTACACTTCTTTATGATTTGAGTGCCTACTCTGGTTTGTTGAGCATAACGGTGATGCTTTGTTTGCCCATGATTATACACTAGTTATTTGGTAAAAGTCGCCTGTCTAAGTCGATGTTTTCTTCCCAACTAACGAGGGCACGTGTTTCATTTTATTCACGCTCATGGCTGACACTTGGATCCGCAGGTGGTACACATTGACGTACCAGTCTACTAGTTTAACACTCTTTGGATATATGAATCGAGTGGTAACTGCGATTATATGTTATTGACATTGTAAGGGTGGAGGGACGGTGATAGTTGCGTCACCTCAGGCCTCCAGGATTTTAGCTCAATTGTGAACCACGTTACACACCCGAGTTTCGCACCCACTTGTTGACTGACTCCCTCTTCATCCCTGATTTCAACCACTCCAACATTGAGCACGGTCAGTTACTATTCGCACAACACAAACCAATTGAGCAACGGGGTTATTACGCGCGTGACAAAGAATAAAATACTTGCCTATCTTATGTGAAATCTCGTTTCCACAACACTGCCTTCAACGTGTCTTTTCTCGTGATCATTTTGATGTGATTTTTCAATCCATTTTGTGCCAACCACTTCATTTCAATCCATTACCATCATCATCATCATCATCGGGGACAGCATCACACCGGTAACAATTACCGAGTGCTTAACTGTAATAAAACAAAGATATTGTAAAAAACTAAAACCATTAGTGTGTGTAAGACCTAAACACCTGAACTTATCAAAGATTACGCAGCGACACACTGGAATGAGGTGCTATACCTCGAACCAAACAGGAATTCAATCAGTTGTCGTGAACGAGTAGAGCAACATCAGCATGACTGCTTCCTTGCAGGTTTCACTGTCACGCATCATGACAAGCATTCCTCGCCACTTCACATACAAGATTAATCAAACACTTCATGATCGCTACAACAATACGGCCCCTGAACACGATTTTGAGCCATATCATTATGGGTAAGAAGCCACTGCGAATGCTGATCTGTTGGACTCTAAACTGACCGGTCGCTCCAACTGGTGCTAGTTTAACACTCGAGGCCTTCAGCTGCTTGAGCGAAGTCAGAGGCTGGCCACCCTTACAACGACGCCATTCCGAGTTAGGAGCGGAAAACAATAATGTCCCATTCGCAATACATGACCTAACCAGCAAAGTCTGTGTATACGTTAACATGTTTTTCAATGTCTTCGTCGCTACCAAAGATTCTATTACGGATGTTGCGTTACGTATTCGACAGTGCCATGTAGCTTCGTCGATGGTGGGAAGAACTGCAGACGTAATTTTTTCTTAGTGTCCTGGTCTAACATCCGTACAGTAAAACCGCGCGAACTGCAGCCTTATAGACTTTACCCTTGAGCTTTAGAGACAAACCTGTTTGATGCCACAGTTGACCCACGTTGAAGAATTGCATATTGTTTAATTGCTGCCGACATTGTACATCCGCTCACAGTGACTTCACAGTCTAACTTTGTTTAATTAACAATGACTTTCGAGTATTTTCCATTTTTTTCAAATCTCACTGAACCTAAACTCACTGTCTAAACCAGATGACGGCAAACGGCCAGAAACCGATTGTGGTGTATTTGTGCATGAAATCTGAGCAGAACTCTCCCTTGGTAATTTAACCCTTTGTCTACTGAGAAGTTTGAATGCCAAGTCGCTCACAATGGAATGCTCCACTCAGAAGTTTGAGGTTCGTACGGAGTGAGGCAAGGATGTATCCTTCACCGATACTCTTCTCTCTAACAATAGACTGGATTATGAGACAGGTGACCGATGGCAGGGCAGCAGGCATTCCATGGACCCCAGCGGGACCGCTAGAAGACCTGGACTATGCGGATGATGTTGCCCTCTTGGCGTGCAAGATCAGTGACATCCAGAGCAAGAGCGATCGACTATCCGAAATTGGCAAGACGGTGGGTTTAGAAATTAACGCTGGCAAATCGGAGGTAATGCGGAAGAATGTTCCGGAGCAACCACCAGTGTTCGTGGACGGTCAACCGCTCAGTGAGGTTACAGATACAGTCTACCTTGGGAGCAAACTGACTGTAAATGGTGACTGTGAAGATGAGGTCAGGAGAAGGATCGGGAAGGCGAACCAAGCATTCTGCATGCTGAATTCCATTTGGAAATCCTCCGCTCTCAGCATTAACACGAAGATCAGACTCTTCAAGAGCAACGTTCTGAGTGTGTTGCTGTATGCATCGGAATGCTGGAAGACGACTGCTGCCATTGAGCGCAGAATGAACGTGTTTCACACTAAGTGCTTGAGAAGGATTCTTCGAATTTTTTGGCCACACACCATTTCGAATGAAGAGCTCCTGAGAAAAACTGGTCTGGAGGTGGTATCTACCGTAGTCAAAAGACGACGGTGGAGATGGTTCGGTCATGTCTGCAGGATGGATCCCAGTTCGCATACGAAGGTAGCCATTCACTGGCGTCCGCAAGGTAAACGAAAAAGGGGACGGCCCAAGGAAACTTGGCGCAGAACGTTGGAACGCGAACTACATGCACAAGGATTCACGGTGCAGACGGCAACGGAAGCAGCGGCAGACCGGAACCACTGGCGTGAAGTTGTCTTCGCCTCATGTGCCACACGGCACGGAGAGGACTGATCCTGATCCTACTGACGGTAACTCTAGTTACCACCTCAAACAAGCAGTCGATTGCTCAGTAGCTCCCGTTGGTACCTTCAGTCACCATCGGAGTACACTTATCAGGCGGCGCCTGGCATCTGATCCATAGAAATTAATCATGTGTTTTATTTATGCCATAATTACCGTAGACAAAGAGTTAATATTGACTTTAAATATTCTGATCTCATCCTACCTACTGCCCAGTTGGCGTGAAATCTGTCTTTAAATGTAGGCGGTGGAAAATGAGCAATCTGTCTAGCTTATGTGCCCAGCAGTAAATTTTACCGTCTTCGTATCTAATCACGTTCATCTAATTGTGTGTTTATTTTACGTGTTAGCCAACTTAACCTTGCTGGTTTCCACCTGCGTTTAACTGTTTTAACTTCAGCCTATCTGATGGGCCTCAAATTACGAACCACCGTTCCAAAGGTTCGTTTGATTTGCCCCGGTTCGGTTTATGAATTGTCTTCAGGTTAGTTTGTTTTCACCTGTTGATGGCTGTAAATCTTTTTTTCTACAAACTCTATTCAAACTTGGGCGTGGATCAACCATGTCCACACAGCCTCTCGTGGACCATGGAATAAAAGGACTTGGGTGTGCTAATAAGCAACACCCTAGGGATGTCGAGCCACTGCAACTACGTCTATCGCAAAACATCACAGAAATTGTCACTCCTAAAGAGAATTTTCGGTAGGTTCTTAAAACAGACAATTCCGTGTATTATAAATACGTACATCAGACCCACGATGGAATATGCAGTTCAAGCATGGTCGAGCTACCAAACTTGTCACTCGACTCAGCCGGAAACCCTACAATGAGCGAATCAAAACGCTAAATTTATTTGATTATCCACGTCATCGTCTCCGAGGGGATTTGATTCTGGTTTACAATATTTTGAATACCGAACATCGCCCTCTACAATGCTTATTGAATCTACGGAGCTCGCATAATACAAGAGCTCACACATTTACTCACTCGAGACTCAACTGCAGACGACATTTTTTTGCCGTGCGAGTTTGTTTTACTTGGAACAGTCTACCAGATAATGTTGTAAACTCACCAAACCAGCAAACTTTCAAGAGAAGCCTTGATGCCTTTTTTGACCCTAAACCCGTGCATCTAAGAAAACTATACATCTTAACACCATACACCTACATTTGTTATCCCACCAATCGAAAACAATTTCTGCCCTTTGGATATTTACTTGATTCTTGAACTGCTCAGTAAGCAATCTAATCCCATTTTTGTTTGTTATATTATTCGTTGTTGTCATATTATTCTGTGGTTTTTTGTAAAGCTATATGCTTTTTAGACCATTAAAATTGAATTGAATTGAATATACATCAACAATTAAAATTGTATTCTATTGTTTATATGAACATCTGTGACCACTTTTGAGCAATGATATACCTACTGGGATTAGTGTTTATCCTCGAATTTATCATCAACGATCGTTAGACATTGTTTTTCCCTCGTATCTCGCTTGTAAACAACCCCGTGCCTTTCTGACCAGAAACCAGGTTTCTGTGACCGATTTCTGGTTATCCGATTGAATAAAGAATCGATATAATTAATGATCGATTTGAAACTGTTTTACTCTCACATTATACACTGCGACAAGTTTTTTTATTATAATTTGCAGCTTAAAGGAATGGTGTATTCAAGCTGTTTGTATGACGCTTGCCTGAATTGCGGTAGACATAACAGCTGTCCCGTTCTCTTCCATTAATCCTGAATGTGAATCAAGATGACGCAATTGTAGCGTGTTTTTTTACAGATGCGCAAGGTGGCAATAATTATCTAGTGCGCTCGCAACGTTATGATAAATTGATATACCACTGGTAGAGAGCTGCATGCGGAAACACGTTGGAGTCTCAGTGTCACTATTCATTTTCTGTCACTGGCAGTATATTTGCCCATGTCTATCACTGTGTGGTACTTTGTCTGACTCCAGAATTATGAGTTCATACCGTGGTACCATGCGCACCTTTAGACTGAAGATTCCTGCATCCGATCTTCTTCGTGATGCAAGTTCCACGAATATGCAGTCTGCACACCATGAGCCGCATAATTGCGTTTTAAGTTAACAATAAAGCCGTCCATCTGACGTCCACTTTTCTGTCCATGACTTGTCATTCGAAAGGCTTGCGGCTTTTCAAGATTACATCGGAACCGTTGATGGTTTGTTTTCGTAATTCTCAGGAAATGTTTCATTATTCACTTTCAGATAACGCTCAAGACACGCTACGTTCTCATACGCCATTTACACACACGAAACAAGTAATTTCAACTCTATTGTTTTCTTACTGATATACAACACTACTTGCTGTGTGTTTAAAAAACATGTAGGCTTATTCAATAAGCATTTTATTTAACGTGGATTTGTTTGAACTCCATTTTCCTTTTAATGCGTGTTGTCGCGTCTATCGAGATTGTGCTAATTCAGTTTCTGATGCTAGTTGTTGTTTTTAATAGCCTCCAATCGATTTCTACCATGGCTTTACATCTCAAGCACATGATACTCCGTGGTACTCCACAACACTAACCACGTAGTCCGATTCGGCTGTAGCGCTCCCTGTCCCGCATTGTTTCAGCGACATCCAATTGAATTTCTAATTCGACTCTATTGCGATTTTTTGATGCGTCCATTTTGCACACGGCTAACTGAAATGAACAGCAGTTTTCGGTGAGCACTTCTGCACCCATGTTGTATTCACGAAACGGTGGATAACCCATAAATATAAAGCATTCAGCTGTAACTCGTGGCTTCTGTGTGCTCGCATTTTGCTGGGATTTTTTCCGTTCCTTATCAGGCCGCTACGGTCCACATGACTGGTGTTTGTCTCCAGTATCTTTAACTCAGTCTGGTATATGTGATGGGAAATTACCCGTTGGAAAAGGTGCCATGTTGTCGCACGTATATGTCAATTCATCTATTGTCGGTACCCATTTTACACCTGGGTGTGTTGGGGATTTGGGTTGATTGCTTTTCCCGGCCTGTTAAAGCCTGACGTCCTGTCCACCACGCCGTATCGTTCTCATGAAGTCAGGTATTTCCTATCGCACTCGCGATAGTTGCTTCAACCAGTGTCTATGCGTATCCTGTGCGGCGCCAGCATTCAACAGCTACCTGGGAACACGTAGCATTGTGCTAAATTTATTTGTCACCTATGGTTAGCTGCATGCAGTAAGACACTGGTATTTCAGGCCATTCCCCCTTCCATATACTGCCTCGGCGTGGGCAACCAGTCCGTATGTGTGCAATGTTCGACTGTGCGGTACTTTTCTTGACTCCAAATCTGTGATTTCATTCATTGCTTATGTGTTCCCCCACAAGTGCCTCCCCCATCCCATCTTTGGAAACTCGAGTGTGCATATAATTCTTCGATCGTGTTTATTTTGTTCACCACATCATCTCCTGATGCGTAGTCGGAATGTTCAGACTCATTTATCTATCGTATCTGGCCGTGAAACTATTTCCCTAATGAAAATGGAGGCTGCATACTTTATTGTGTTAAGCAGCGTTTCATGTTTTCTCATATCAATGCTGTCGCGATGCAAACTCATGTGTAACTTCAAAATTCGTTTCTGAAATTATCTGGTAATCTTCTTTTACCATTAATTTAGTGTAGCACGTTTGTTTGGAGATTAACGAAGAAATATACTGCACGTTCGTACAGAAATATAAGCAGAGAATTTGTTTACGTAACTGACAGTGCTGCACATATACGATTGAGTACATATCGCGCCACACGTTGATGCGTTTTCGTTTTATGTGAATGGTTGCCTATCTAACTTGCGCCCGGGTTTTTTAAATTCTTTCTCGTACCTTTCGAAATGCAGTTATCATTGCTAGAAATGTCATCCGCCAAAGAAACTTACACTAATTCGATCGATCACGTTGTGGATCAACTTTACCAATTTTGGATCACATTTCAACCGTCATGGCCCATCAGGTGTGTTTGCATTTGCATTGTTTAACCTTTTTTTTAAGATTCTTCATTTTTTAAGATTTTGTTGTATTGATTAGCACCAACTTTGTGCTTTCCTGTTTATGTTCTATTTCAACCTTTTCCAGTTCATCATAAAATAATCAACAATTAAAAACTTGTTGAATCAGCCTCCGTTTTTCACTGGCGTTTCCACCGAAAACTTGTTCACCAAATTCACGTTTCTGGGGTCTCGTCTCTTGCAAATTCTTCGTCTGTTACCGATCCTATTTTACTAACTGTGAATTAAATGCTCTATGGAACCGTTTCACCCTCGCAAAAATAGGAATTAGGGTTTACTCTGCGTTTCACTGTGTGGATGTTTTCAGGTTTTCTTCCTGATTAGTTCCCCTCAAAACAATAAGTTAACTGTTCACTTGCATTCATAGAATCAGTATGCAACATTAAATTTTCACTCTTTTGTTCTCCTCAACGGATGATCCCGTTGGCTTGTCTCCGTTTTTCGTTTATCGATCGCTCATTACCCACTAGACCCTAGATTGAAGCTAACTTTCGCTTTGAGTGTGCACACTGCTTTCCCTATTTGAGTAGTCCGATTCATTTGTAGACATTAATTGAATGGAAAATCGATAAATACGCGGTTCATTGAGACAATTCCCGTTTCCATTGTTCTTCACGTAGACTTGTTCACGTTCCCGCTAAACATCTACGACAATGTGAAAGTTTCCGGGCGCAAATTGAATTGATCACGGATCGGCAACCGATCAAGGTGAGATCTAATCGAGATGGTTCGTCATTATTGGCTTATCGCCTTTAAAAATGGTACCCATGTCTTTCTTTCTCTTTCTCTCTCGCCGAAATTCAAGTTTAGTCGATGTTTTCGGTGTTGGTTTCATAGTAACTGAAAATATTTTTGTCGTGCTCCACGATACTAACAGATTTATGCTTTGATTGATCATTGTTAAAACATGATCCTCAATAGTATCTTTCCCGACGATTGAGAGAATTTCTGTTCCAGACTATCTCCTGTCTCATCGGTTGTGTGACCATCAGCTTTTATCCGCTTTCAAGTTCTCTCATTAAAACACCTATCGTGACCAGATTGTTGTCATTTAATTCCTTTCATTTTCTGAATAATATTACCGCTGAATGTTGCTCATTTTGACATTGGGATGTATTTCATGTTCTGTCTTTCTCTCAATCACACCAGATGTTTCTTTTTTCTTTTTTTGCCTCGAAATCTCCGCCTATTTTGATCGTTCAAATCACTTGGCGCCGTTGTGTTGTGTGAATTCTACGTTTTTCGTTCCTTTTGATCTTCCCCGTTAAAATTGAAATCAATTAAATCCTCAGACCGCCCCCAATTACCCGTAGTTTTTATATCACCCAAGTTCCCATGTGTGTGTTACCCTGATTTTTAGAGCAAGTGTTTTGGCGAACGCAAGTCTGATTGGATTTGCCGTTCTATTCTTTCTTCTCTGTCTAGGCCTGGGCAACCTCACAGTATCTTAGCCCACGTGCAGTCTCTGACTGTGCGGCACTTTGCCTGGATCAGGCTTGTGCTTTCACATCACATCTTATTGTACCATATGCCTTCAGATGTTGTGCTTACTTTAATATCCGTATATAGTGCAGTGCTTACCTTGTTGTCACTATCTCGTTATAGGTCTCGAGACCACTATATGTATCGCGGATTTTAGTTACCCGAATCAGTACGTGTGCTCAGTTGTCACCTCATCCGGTGAACAAAGCAGTAGACTTGCATGGTCTTTTTTATCGGGTGTGATGACAAAACCTGTTCAACTCGTTGTCTAGCGCTCGGGATGATTGAATCTCCTTGGCCTCTCGTGTTAGAGGCGTCCACAATACACAAAACTCACGACCTGCAAATCAACCATGGACGTACATATCTTGATTTCACCCTCTACAGAGCTATACAACAGTAATTATCTATCTCACGTTCGTTTCATTTCTTAATCTCTCTCTGGTGCGAAATGTTTTTTATTCCTCCGTTTTTAGCCTTAAGTGTTTTCTTACACCAATGGGTACTTTTTCACCTATTTTTCTTAGGCTTCAATCGGATATGGTGATTAAGTGGCGCCAATTTGTACCCTTGTTAGCGGTTCCCATGCTTGATTCCACGCACATCTCTAAACTCGTGGTTAGTCATCTTTTTGATGTTAAAATCTTACTCATCGCCACTGGAAAGTGGTTACAAACCTTGTCTAATGAGGAACATTCATATTGCACTTACGTGAGCGACTGACACTTTCTCACGATCGGTAACCTCCGGCGCTTTTAGTTAACTTATTTTTACAATGAACATGCCCGAATCACAGCATGCATATATGGAATCACAAGCCTTGATCCAAGCATTGTGCCACACAGTTAGAGCCTTCTCGTGGATCAGGTTTCCCAAGTCTGATGTTAGAGGAAAAGGGTAGTGAGACTTTGATGTGTTTCCGCAAACAGTTCAATACCGTGGTAAAATCTGTTGTATATATGTATCGTACTTATTTCCGATTTGTGAGTTGAACATTTCTCACATGATCTGCATTCACGTATATTTCCGGTGATAATTTTCTGTAGTTGGCCTCCGTCTCCGCGCTCGACGATTGGGTTTCACGACGTGTGTCAGCCATGGTAGAGACTGTGGATCTCGAAAATTTGCAGTCCACGTGTACTTACACTCAAATGGTAAGTCGTCAATCATTGGTAATATTTCGTTTGAGTGTTTTTTTTACAAAAATTGATCCGACCGAACCGGCACGAAACTTTAACAATGAGGATGTCGCGATTGCCTAATTGGGTGGTTACATCACTAGTAACGCGTGTTTATTTCAGGGGAATTTAAAACGCATTTCCAGAAGTACGGTATCTTTTTGTAACTTGTGTCATCCGTGGTGTCAAAGATGCTTATCTCTTGAGCTTAAGGTCAGATTCTGTAAGGCACTAGTTCGTGCGGTTTCTTTGTACAGATTTGAAGCCTGGACACTAAGAAAAGAAGATATAAAACGCCTGCAGGTTTTGAAAATCGCTATCTCCCCATTATGGTCGGAGTTACTCGGCACGATCAGATAGTAACGCAACATCCGTAATAGAATCTTTGGTAGCGACGAAGATATTGAAAAACAAGTTAACGTATACACAGACTTCGCTGGTTAAGTCATGTATTGCGAATGGGACATTATTGTTTTCCGCTCCTAACTCGGAATTGCGTCGTTGTAAGGGTGGCCAGACTCTGACTTCGCTCAAGCAGCTGAAGGCTTTGACTGTTCAAATAGCGCCAGTTGGAGCGGCCAGGTCAGGGTCCGACAAATCAGCATTCGCTGTGGCTTCTTACCCATAGTGATATGGCGCAAAATCGTGCTCAGTGGAGGCATGTTGTAGACATCTTTGAGTGTTTGATTAATCTGGCATGTTTTCAAGTGAAGTGACAAGGAATGCTTGTTATGATGCGATTGATTTCATCTTAGTTTCGAGGTGTAGCACCTCATCCCAGTGTGTCCTTACCTGCTCTACAGGTTTAGTAGCATTTTAGGTCCCATCTTTCTAGAATTTTACCATACCATTGTTGTCTGCCAGTTAAGTGCTCTGGGTACTTTCTACCCCGATATAATGCTGTCCACGATAATGATGATGTTGATCGAAGTCGTGAATTCGGGTCGCACTTCAGGAATAGCGATAATAGATTTCAAACCTAGGAGAGACGTCATTATTTCTCAAACTGTGTAAGGAACATGAAATGGTCATCTCCTGGTCTTCTCCTTTTCATGAAGCCAATATCATTATGATGGCATGGCTTCATGTTCCAACGATTAAACCTGATACGCTTTAAATCGTACAGTCTTTTATTATTTCTCAGGTGTCGGTTACACGAAAAATGGAATACACATTTCGCTATCCTCTGTAGGATAACACTTCATTCTTGTGCGGCTATTGAGTCAGTGGCTATTTTCATATCTCTCTCTGACGAGGTTCCGTTTGCGTAGCTCCTGGGAGTTGTAGCAAGAGATAACGATGTATAGATGGCCACTGGATTGGTCGAACTTCTTTTCTGCTGCCATTAAATCGACAGGTAGATCAGTTAGTGATCTGCTCAGATTACTTGCTATGAGCCTCTTCAATCCCTAATTAACTTGACTATCCTTAACGGCAGCTCAAGCTATCCCTGACTTTCTGGCTCATGTAGTCAGTGGATCATAGCCGTTATTGCTGCACCTGTGGTCTGGTGTTTGCGAATTCTTGATAGAAGCGTTCGTTCTTTTACCATTTACGTATATTTAAAGCTGGAAAGCAACTGTAATTGGGATATGGAATTAAATGAAACAAAATCCCAGTCTTTCCTAATTCCCCTTTTCAACACCCATGCGTAATTATGCTCATAGCCATGATAACAGGTTTCGTTTTTCAACACCAAAATACTTGCTCTACTAGTCTTCAAACTTTAAATTTGTCTAAGTACTCAGCACAGTTTATTCCAATGCACCGACCAATCATTTTCTGCATTTTTCGGCTCTACCAGTCAATCTAATAAATCTACCGGATTCTGCATCTAAAGTTGCGATCCATGCTAACCGATTTGTTTGTTCCGATTCCCAGATCTTCGCACGTGTCCTCGACTCTGTTTCGATTTTGGACGCGTTTCACTCTACCGGTCAATTAAGCTGCATAACTGTCAATCGTTCTCCACCGAAATAACGCATATCTTTTTTTATAAAATTGTACCTACGCTTTAAAACATTTTTCCTAACGTGCAGTTGTGTCTATCGTCTTGATTTGTATGAACCTCAAATGAACCCGGCACGTTCGTCTCGAATTTTCTTGTGATGGGCAGATGGATGTGTTTAGAATTTTATTAATCAATCCGTCGTCTCCTTGTGGCATTTCGATTTTACTCCAACACTTCATCCGTTTAAAAGTGTACATGAAAACAGTAAATTTTCTTGTTCATAATCAGCATTTCGTTAGTGTTCAATTCCTTTGTGCTAAAGCAATTTCTGGCCATTCAATCGTTTCCAGTCTGGTTGGATTGTAAACCATTTTGAGCTCAACTGTATGCACAATAGACACAGCTAGCCGTGGTCTTCACTGGCACATTCACACGTTGAATCTTTTGAGTGGTGAATTGTGCATCAGTGACATCTGCGGTGATTAACAGTCTAGTGCTGTTTGCCAGCAACAGACAAGATCACCTTTCATGGGTGATTAAGAGCATTTTTCAACAGAATTTATGACGTGGCCAAGTCGCGTACCAAGGCTAAGCTCGGTTAGTCCATGGGTCAAGAATGCCATAACATTTCTCATTGATTTTACTCATCTGTTACAATTTTTCAACTGCTTTTAATTTGCGTTCCAGTGCTTGATTCTGTTCAGGCTGTGCCAAAGATCGTTGCACTAATGTTCGATACTCTCTTAGTGTGTTCCTTGTACTCTTCGTATTCACTCCTCTGGCTCCGCCCTATATACCCAATTCCTATTACATTCAAAAAGATGCGTTATCTTGGACGTTCATCAGTATCAAGGTTATTGTTGGGTGTTCTCGCTGAGCTGGAATTGTAGAAGTGGGACGTTTCGTCATCAGGCCAGATGACATCGGCAGCCTAGCTTTTTGCAAAATGTTCGTAATCGTCGTGTCTTCTGATTTTTATACGCTGACCATTCTGTTTATTTCCTCGTCATTGGTTGTTCTCAAGGTCACGCGTCTTAATGTTCGGTTCCTCATTGGTACATACATGTCGTCCAGTTGAACGTGCTGATTCAACGACTGCGTTGTGGAGAGCCATGCTTCGATTAATTTCCATATGTGGCGCGTGCGTTTCCTTACCGTCCCCTTGGTCTCATTCTAGTTGAATTGATGTCCTTCTTGGTTAACGTGAATAGATAGTAGCGATTAATAAACGTGCCTTTTCGCCGCCGATTACAATGCTGTCATTAAATCAACGCCTTCAATTGGACGACATCCATGTTCCAATGCGGAACCGAACAATGATACGTGTGACCTTGAGAACAACTAATGTCGAAGAAATAAATAGAACAGCCAGTGTATAATAGCCAGAAGACACTTCACAAGAAGCTAAGCTAACGATGTCATCTAGTTTGATGACGAAACGTCCTACTGCTACAATGCTAGCTGGGCAAACACAGAACGCCCAACATCCAAGCTACAAGTATTCGCTTCAATATCAATCCAGGTTGCTGTAATGCATTTCTGAAGTCACGGTCTGTCTCTTGCTTATACTCTTCGCTTTTAATGAACCTCGGGTACAACTGCGTTTCGTCATAATATTGTTATTTAAGTCGCCACTGTTTGGCTTATTGAACGCCACATCGTCAACTGTAATTTGGATACGCTACTTCTGGAGATTTGCAACGGTGGAGAGAATTTGCACACCTGGCAAAGTGCGAACAATATTCATTGTCAGCTAGTAGTTACAAACTGGGCAGCAAATTTGACCAAATTCATGTGATTCGCGATTTCGATGCATTGGTTAAAACGGGAAAACATGTGTCTACAGCCTTCGTTGGCTGAACAAAATATTTCAGATTGGTGAATACGTCCAACTTCGTCTACTACGTGTTAAGCCCTTAGACATAGATTTCCCTAGAACCGAAGTACTGACGGTCCCAAGCCCGTCTGAGAAAGGAGGAGGGTTGGGCTTAAGGCTAGCAACCCTATCCCGTAAAACCTACATTGCTACGGAAACGAAGACAACAGATCCGTGGCTCGGTCATGTATGCAGGATGGATCCCAGTTCGCATACGAAGGTAGCGTCCGCAATGTAAACGAAAAGGGGACCACCCAAGGAAACTTGGCGCAGAACGTTGGAACGCGAACTACATGCACAAGGATTCACGGTGCAGACGGCAACGTAAGCAGCGACAGACCGGAACCACTTGCGTGAAGTTGTCTTCGCCTCATGTGCCACCCGGCACGGAGAGGGCTGAGAGAGAGAGAGTATTATTCAATCTATCACACATTATAATGATAAACACGTCAATCTACGTCGTCGAATTTCCCATTCTAAAAAGAATCAGCACAGATTTAAATTCTCGAAGGAATTATAGTTTTACGCACAACGAAAGTGCTCCAACAATCTGGCTCTTGAGCGTTTATTAAACTGTTTCACAGTCTTGTAACAATGCAGTCAATGCAAATCTGAAGTACCCGAAATTATGAGCTCACTACTGCGTCGAGTAAACGCCGGCCTGTGTGACCGTAATTGTCCGAGGCGTTGGTGTGTACGTTAGTGGGACCGAGAAGAGAAGAGGAAGAAGCCTTTGTTTGTTTATGCAAATTTTAAGTGGATTAGGTTAATTTAACAATGAATTTCTGGAAACAAATTCAATGGTCAAAATATGAATGGAGCCGTATGAAAAAATTTGCATTGCCAATCTCGTCTTCAAATCCGAAACAGCTTTGAATTCGTCTTTCAGCACCTTTTCATATCATCTTGTTTCAGTGTTCATTTACATTAGTCCGACTGGCGAAACAAAACATCTACAGTTGAACATCTAATCTGTGCACCTCATTGGAAGTGTGCTGGAAGGAAAATATGCTTTGTTTACACAAAAGCGTTGATTATTGGTACTGAAAACAGGGCTGATTGATGACCAAAAACGAAGTGTGAAAAAATTAATTGCTAGCATGGCCGATTCAAAGGTCACAGAAAAATTGGTCCCCTCAACCCCACTTGCCATCGGAATTACGCGATATGGGCTAATATATCCTTAAACGCCGTTGTTTCTTGTCTGTCTTACAATGCTGCTTCCTATTTACGTTGTGGCCGAGGTTTGATAGCTTTCAATGGACTATCGAAAATTTGGTATCGGAAAAACTTACTCGACTGCGCAAAGTTTGAAATTGCAAGCCAGTATTCGATGGAGCTGGCACGACCAACCTGTTCAATCACATGTGACCACACACACATAGATGGATTAAACCCAATGGCTTGAACAAAAATGGCGCATTTGCATGCATTTCCACTCGTGAAACTGGTATCCTTCACGTTGTGTTCGCTATTTATCGCCTTTTAGCTTGCACTTCGAAAAGCGATTGGTGTTTTATCCCAGACTCACCACGTAACGCTGTCCCTAAATTTTGCACATTCTACGTCGACCAGAGAGGAATCGCAAACATGCGACCACGTTGCCTCGGTCAAATGCATGGGCGTGTTCTCCGTATGTTTTCCCGCGCTTTTGTTTATGTCTGCTCTCGATCCGATTTGGCATGGTCAACGAACCACCTGTTTTTCACGCCCATGCCATCATCATGCAGACTAAAGTCTTATGTTACCATGGCAACCCTGCCTCGCACGGGAAGTATCATTCAACCGGTTGATTAGTAGGCTATCTAATCTTTCTGATGGTTGCATAATGCTTTGAAGAGTGATTGTAATTGAAGAGACTACGCGTTTTGGTTTTCCGCGCAAGATTATTGCAATGAAAATGGCCGGCTTAAATAGAAATTTATTTATCGACCGGGCGATACTTTGAACATTTTAATCCTTTTTTTCTTGAGCGACTATCGTTACGCACAAAATTCCATTTAATCGGATTGCTTTGCAACGAATGGTCTCAAATGAATCTTTTTTGTTAAATTTCCCACATTTGTACTCTACCACCAGGTTGAAGATGTTTTCCCTCGTCAGCTGGACACAAGAATGTTAGATCATTGAACTTTGAAATAGTATATTCATGTGTTGTTCTGCTCAAGTCTTCTCCATGTTGTACACGGTATGATATTCACACGTAAGGTCCGTATTCAAATCAGGCCTCCACCTGTTGAAGGTTAACACCTGGAATCTATTAAACAATTATAAACAGCATGAGACTTTGGCGGCCATCTATAAGCGCTTCAGATCTCTACCCAGAATCACTCAAATTCTGACACCATCAGGCTTTGTTTACGCTGTTTAATGGTATGGTAAAGTATACGCGATGGATTTCGTGTTGCTTTATCGTGTTTCCTGTTCTGACCATCAACCTCGGTCCAAATAAGCTCTCGTTTCAGATGCGAATCGCTACACAAAACCTGCTCTAACCGATTGAGGAGCAATCTTTATCCTTTAATACGACTTCAAGATAGAGTCCACACGTATCCCACTCAACTGCCTGTCCGTCTAGCCGGTGACAACTGAGTCATTAACTGTCAAGTATACTACCCTGTATTTCTGTTTCTATCTGGGGTGTCTTTGGTAATTTGTTGCGCTAAGGTTTCTATTGTTAGCCATACCGTATCTCCAACCGATTTCCCTTGGTTGCTCGATTTTTAAAACCCACTTCGCATCCCGGCATGTACATCCGCGGCTGATTTTAGTGGCCCGTGAGCCTAAACCTTAAATATCTTTCGGAACTGTTTATTTATATGATATATCGACTATTCGATCCACTCCATTGATTACACCAAAATGAAATCATCCAATACTGCGCACCAAAAGGTCAAAGTAGTATGCGAAATACATCGATGGTTAAATGAAGCGGAATTGTCGTACGAAAATCTCGACCAGTCGCGTGACGATATTATCCCGAGTGCATCCGAAGAACCAATCGCTCGTGTGTGGGGGTTCGCGATTTCCAGCAATCATTACACAGCTCGCTAACGATTTGACTTCCACACGTCCACTCCAACCGATTCGATCGTCATCCGACCGAAGTATGCAACTGGCGCGCAAACGAGTTCTTTCACAGGGGAATTGGAACAGAGGCACAATTTGCAATCAACCAAACTGAGCATCCACCAGCATATTGTTGTTGTCTTGTATTCGAAAAGTTTGTCCGTTGGTCGGAAATGAATTGATTAATTACGACGAATACATTTTAACGGAAAATTCGATGCTTCCGAGGTATATTTTAGAATACGCTGATCGTCATCCAATCGAAATATAAAAGAGCTAAAAGATTTTATTACATTTCATTTTTATTACTATTATTCTTGATTGTTAGTTTGTCAAGAAATACCTACTGGAAGAAGTAATTGAATTATCGAATAAATCTTATTTTTTCCGATGTACTTCTCACTCAATTGGGTAATACCATACAGCAATGTTGTTAAAAGAATAATAAATAAGGGTTTGATATTGCTTTTCCATAATTCAAACCTCAATCAATTTAATTTTGTTTGAGTTAGATTTCAGTAGCAAAACCAGCCAATAGCTGGTCTCCTTCTTTTAGTACGCAGTTGGTTTACCGACATTGCTTTCGGCAAGCGTCTATCGGGATACTTGTTATATCAGACAGTCACAGCTTATTGTTGACCTCTTTCGGTCGATTCAAAGTTTTAATGGTTCAAAAAGCAAATACATCACAGTAACTATAAAATCTACATAACAAGCGCACGATAATTTCATCTTTGTTGCTGAAAATTCGTGTACACGAATAAAGTCATTCTATTCTTCTTCTTCACATTATTTGTCATGCTTGTATAGTCCTGACATTCGATGCTGTATGCAATACCTAGTCAGCGCGTTTTGCGTGTTGTCGCTATGATCTTGTTTACCGTTCAATCGGTTGCTACATCCAATCTTCTACAGCTTCAACGTGATGCTTTGTATTATACATAAAATTCATCGGTGAATGAATCAGCTAATGCCACCCCTTGGGAACAACATCGTGAGCTTTCTTAACTATTTTAAAAATGTATTTGTACAACAAGTGCAGCCTACATAAACGTTATCTTTCTGATTTCAACTTTTCTAGGTAGATCTCGATCAGCCAACAGAGCTGACGCCGTCCAAGAATGAACATTCTGTGTATGCCGGTCTTGAAAAGCACGTGTATTTACTATTATATCCATTCAAGATGCGTATATTCACCGTGAATTATTATTCGCGATATTTAATCGAAATAGGTGATTTGATAGACGCTTTTAAGCTGACAGTTTTCAAATGTGACGATAGGAAATGTAATATAGTTTGATCATGAAGTCTGACCTTGATCATGCCCGTTGTCGGGCGAAAGTCGGTATGTCTAACGAAGAGCTTTCGTTAACGATTGAGGCTACTTTTGTGAGTGAGCCTAGATGGATACCTCGTAGGATTAGCACATCCCGTAAGTTGATGTGCTCTCAAACAATTCAGAACGAACAGCCAGCCATTACATCGCGTAAGTAGATAAATAACGGCTGCCCTAGCTCCAAAAGCGTGCCTCAGCAGCAGAACCAACAATTCTGTAAAGCGTAGGGCCGCAAACACATCCTTATTTGATGCCTTGGTGAATTTCCAGCGTTTATTAGTGCAGCAGTAAAAGGGGAATGAACGAGTCTGAGGAACCTTGAGATTTTGCCCCATAAGTTCGGACTTTAAAAAAGCATTCGAGAAATAGCAAGTAGGATACCGACAAATAAGTCAACCGATCGATGTGATTCAATTTCTCACACAATGCTGTGGTAGGATCTCCTCAAACGAAGTCGAACGGACTTATTATTGAATTTGGAAATAAATTCTAATCATCTGGCAGTTATATCCTCTCGTTAAATGAAAACCTGCCGTATTTCTTTCAATCAAACTAATGAGTTAAAAAGAATTTGGAATTGTTATCAGCAAATACGTGATTTATTTTCATTTTGTCGAAAAATGCGCGCCATTATTGCGTCTAAGCTTATACGAAACGGGTCATCAATTTCACAGCTTGCGTCTAAAAATCTGTTCATTGCGTTTTCAACCATAAATCATAGAGGTTGAAAGCTATATTTCATGAATTTAAATCTAAAAGATGCTGGTGCATTTGCAAGAAAATAGCGAAGAAGAATTCGAAATAAAAACTTTAAAACTTCAGCTAGATTAAGCACATAAAGCGGTCGAGAAAGAGAAAGTGTTCCACTTTGTGAAACTTAATCATTCAAGATTTTCAAGTTCTCACGATTTATTAACTTTTAACTGCTGATGAGTACAACCAGCATAAGTGCCATTACATAAAAGCTCATGGGATGAAAAAAGAAGTGGTCGCCCATTTAACCTTAATTCATGCATTTAACCTTCGGAGAGTTGACTTGGACAATCTCGTGCGCATGATTCGTGATGTATTTTTAGAGTATTGTAGTGAAAACTGATTCCAAACGTATAACTACTTCCGGTAAGGCGTTCCAAGGGAAACAAATTTCAACAAAGAACAGATTACAGCGAATATCCAATAGAGATTGTGGGATGGTTAACACCTTTTATTGCTTGCGTGTTCGAGTAAGATGATCGAGTTTTGGTAAACACGTGTTTCGATGTAAATAAATGTGAAGGTACACAAAAGGTCAGTCGAAATGTTTCGGTCGTGAAACTCTTGAAAATCCTTTTTAAAACAGACCCAATTTACGACATACTTTATAATACACCGTGTAGCAACATTAACAGTCGTTTTATCTCTATATTTATTTTAATCTTCGCACATACTTGAACTGCTCTGCTAATTTTGGATAAGTTTGGTGAGCCAACCTGTTCAATCACATGTGCACTAACACATGTAGATGGGGTTAAACCGATGGTCATGAACATATTTCCTCATTTTCATTCGTTTCCATCTCACACCACGACCGGTTGTACAGCTTGGTCGTACCAACCTTATCCAACAGAAAAGCACAAAATTTTTATCATTTTCAAATTGTCTCAAGGTATACAGATCGTGATCATACTGTTCCTACCTGATGAGTGCGAACAGTACGAAACCGGTGTGTGCTTGTGTGTTGACGCAAATGTATGTAAATTTGAACTTTTGCTCCGCTACTTTGTTTTCCAAGAGAACTTTTGCTACTTTCATTGTATCATTTCAATTATAATGTCAAATAGTAACAGGAGAGCTGCTCGAAATGACATTCACTGAATTTGGTGCAAAAGCCGCAATCGCCATTTCGTTGCAGCCATGTGCTGCACATGATGACTTCAAATTCGAAAATGATCCACTGTTTCAAGGCTCACTGAACCTAATCTTACTGTCTCCACCTGATGACGGCAAACAGCCAGAAACCAGTAGTGGTGTGTAAGTGCGGGGGATGTGAGCAACACATTACTTTGGTCATCGTAAATGAACGTTATGCAATATGGAGTTTATAATGCCGATCAAATCTTGCTCTCGAAATTTTCGTTCCATGTTCGAGAAACTTGACCGGACGCCTCTCGTCTTCGAAGTCTCAGCAATATTTACGCCAAACATTTCAGTTAATATTGAGATCGCCTAACTAGACTTTACGCTGTTTGAGTGTTCGTACCACGTAAAGGTGAAACGTGCAATCTTAAGGCATCGTTTCAAATAGTTCACTTTCCCCCTACTTATTATTTTCTATAATTTGCAAAACGATCACCACATTTGCTTGATGAGACATTAGCCTCATTGCCAAACTTGTGTTGGGCAATCTCAAGTTGTTTACTCAGGAGCAAATTCGAATAACGATAACCATTCATCTGGGCTAATGTTCATAACCCAATTATTACATCACAATCGTATATCATTTTATGCTATGTAACAAAATGTAAATATTTGTGATGAAGTACCCGCGAATATAAAGACACACCTGTTTAAGTGACAAAGCATGTTGATGGCAAGGTGAGATCGGTATTATTATCTAATTTGTTGTAGTTGTATGCAAGGTGACTTCTATGAGCCAATAGGATTGATGCAAATTGATCCAATGAAAATTATGTTGGGTAAAATTTCTTTCGCTTGAACGGTCGCGCAAATCGTTACTTATCTTTCGCACAGCATTCAAGCATTGTTTTCTTGTGTAACGATGATGCCAAAGGAATCACGTTAAATTTTATAATACCTCAAAAATTGATTGATGCAATTCGCCACAAGCGATCAACCATTCCGCACTGGCTCTCTTTCAGAAAAGTCCAGGAACTCTAAAGTCCTTCGACGCCCCACCACAGGGAGTCTATACCACCCAAGAACGCGACAAGAAAAGGCGAAATCTTCGCACGAACGAACATCAAGTGTGTTTTCACCAAAACATAGCATCGACCCATTATGTGCTCTATTAGGCATGGATATCACCAGTGGCCGTTATCATGACGCGCCAACATCTAATATCACAACGCAAGCTTATTCTACCGGACGTAGTGCCAAGCGCTACATGCGATCAGCGCCATCGTATTTTAACACGGGATCCTATTCAACGGCTCTTGGACCTTTACAGGAAAAACACAAATTGAATCCTCTTGAACGTGTATTTCTGGAGGCTGCTGAACGTGGAGATAAATCAACCCTTGCGAGGTGCTTAAGCTTCAAGGATAAAGTTAACGTGAATTGTGTTAATATGCTCGGACGCACAGCGATACAGATCGCGGTTGATAATGAAAATATTGAGCTGGTAGAATTGTTACTCCGACAGCCTAACATAAAGATTGGAGATGCTTTATTGTATGCTATACAAGAAGGCGTATACCGCATTGTGGAGATGCTAATTGACCACCCATCCATCACGAAAGAAATGCTAGGCCCATCTTGGATCGATCGGAATGGTGGTACACGAGCAGAAGAAGAAGAAAGCCACGATTTTCCAGCTGATATCTCACCAGTTATTTTAGCAGCATTGTGTAACCAATTCGAAATTTTACAGCTCTTACTAAACCGAGGAGCAATCATTGAAGAACCACACAAGTCTTCATGCGGTTGTGCGCGATGCAGTCGATTGCTAGCTGAGGACCCTCTAAAACATACACTGCAGCGAATAAATGCCTACCGAGCACTGGCAAGCCCGGCGTGGATATCGTTGACGTCATTAGATCCAATTTTAACAGCTTTCGAATTGTCGTCTGAATTATTACACCTGGCATCCAGGGAAAATGAATTCAAGGAAACATTCATCTCGCTTTGTGAGCAATGTCGAAAATATGCATGCGATTTGCTAGATTTGTGTCGCGGAACGAGAGAAGTTGTAGCCGTCTTGGGTAAAGGTGATACCAGTGATAGTGGTGAAGAAGAATCAGATTCAGATTATGAAACTGACGGGAAAGTTTTGGCTAATAAATCACGAGATTCCCTCGAAACGCCGGACAATCTTACGGTTGATCGTGTAAACTTTGAAGATGGCACGCCTCGAGATGATGTGACGACTACAGAGCTTGAAGATTGGAGAGAGATGTTGCATCGTTCCACTGGCACTAAAAGACGTCAAATTAGTTGGTATCGTGACTCAGAAAGAGGCCGAAGTGCACACGGACAAAGCATTGAAAGACAGCATTCTATGTTAGATACGTTACCGGATGGGTCTAATATGTCAAACAGGTTAGATGGGATCCATCATCCAACGAGTAGCAATTTGCCAACACCGATCGGTTCAGAGGGTAACGTTAACCGCATGTATGGTTCGACTGTTCAAATGATGAGAAAAATGGAGTCCACATCAGACGACGGTCGTGTATCTCTGGGTGAATTGCATGTTTTAAACGAACCAGTGTTATTTTCTTTTCCACGCAAGAACAGTTTCGATTGTGAATCGTCAGAGAAAGAATCTAAACGAAAAAACAATAACTGTTGTTGCTTGCTCAAGAAGGAAAAGAAAGTTTTCACAACAATTAAAGATGTAGAAAAGCTTCGAGGACCTTACAAAGAAACGAATAAGCCTAGAGCAATATCCTCCTTCAAATTGGATAGATTGAAACTGGCAATTAAACATGAACAGAAAAAGGTACGTTTCCAAACATTCTTTCAGAACCATTCAACAACCAAGGGATTTAATATAGCTGGTTTTTTATGGTTTAGTCAATAGATATCCAGATGGTATTATGAAACAAGCATTGCGCCCGAGATATTTCAGAATGCGAATAGCTGATAGTCACCTTCTGAGGCCATCGAATCCCACAGTAACGCTGATTTTATTCGGTTACATAGTTTCGAATCGTTTTCAGTAATTTTACCAACGGGACAGATTACTGAGCTTCCGCAAATATTGTCCCACTAATGACTGGGGAACGTTGGGGAAATATGGTTAAGCTTATTTTTACCCAAATCACGCTATCGAACAACGAATCTCTCAGTTGAAAGCCGCGTGTGTTAGCCATCAATATCACCGCGTGCCCCATAAATCTCAAAATGCAACAACTGAAATGCTAAGTTAACGGAAAATGGGTTCTATTGGTATATATATTAGTCAGTCAAGCATAATTGCATGTGAATCCATAATGTCTAAATCGCGAATCACTATTCTCCAATGGTAAATTTTTATGAAAGTCACAATGGTTTTAAATAGCCAGCTAAAATTAATGGACAAACGATAGCCAGTTATAGCTTCATCAACTTTCTTCATTCAATATTTAACTTGTTCACATCACCTAACATTGACTCATTCCGAGGTCGTTTATCGAATTTCAATGATCTCTCAAACAAGCACAAAGTTTTCGTCAACTTTAATAATACGGTGATTTCATGCAAGTAAGAGCCTCAGTCCCTACAGTCTCCATTAAGACTTTAGTAATACAAAGCCATCAACATTATTGGTCAAGGCTAAAGAAATCAAGCTGACAAAATGAATGATTTGCGCCGATTTACTGAGAAAGAAAATGAGTTCCAACATTCACTGATATTTGGAAGTTTTAATGTAACGATTGGTTGAAATTCAGTATTATTCATCACAAAACTGGAACAAGATCATACATGTGATTCATAGGGGAATACATTTATAAGGTTTACTCGAAATAAAGGCCAACGATTGTGTGCAGCATGCTTAAATTTTTGACCCTTGATTTTCGCTATGATTTCGGCATTATTTGCTCCAATCACTGGGTTTTAAGTAAAGTATGTAAGAAGCATGGACTAAAACTTAAGTTATCATTTTCCGTGTTCAAAACGAGTGTTTTCCTAGTACGTTTCTTCATTAAGATTAATAGAAAATCTGCTAAAACTGACCATATGCTTTCTTTAATTTTACGCTGCTTTTCAACAAGTTAATTGCATAGTTTCTGACACGGAAACTGTCTTGTTTAACCCTGACAACCTATAACCTGTCTCCGGTCACGGCGTAGATGTCTACCGTGTTTCAAGTTGATTAATCAGTTAAGTGAAACAGATGGTTCATTTCTATGCCAACTAATTGGCATGGAACCGATTAATTGCGTTCGTTCAGCTGGCTTAACTTAAAACATTTTTCATAATGCTGATACAGATTAAACGAAAAGGAGACAGCTCATTCTGTTTCCGTTTTGTTTGCAATTTTTTTGATTTTGCGAATAAATCAATTTATGCGATTCGAGTGGAAATGATCAACATTGATTTGTTTTCTGAGTGTAAAATGTAAGGTTCAGGATTTGTGATAGATCGAGAAAACTTTCGTAAAATTCAACGTAGTTCAGATTCGGTCCAGCCCGTAATAAATTAAGTGAATCAACTTTTTTTGTTATCAATAGCATGGAGGGTGCCGGTTTAGTATGTTTCTACAAAAGAAGTATGATCTACTAAAATTAAATTTATTTTATTCAATCATACCTAACAATATATATTGTGAATATCATTTAAAAAATAGACAAAAAGATTTTTCTTCATTTGAGCGTACAATTTTCCGACTAATAAAGTCTAAATGGGATTGCAATGTATGCATGGAACTCCTCTCATCTTTTTGAGAATACGAATTTTAGCTTCGTTCAATGTTTTGCGTATGTGTTCCATCTTGATGATTAATATAGCTTTGCTGGTGGTTGACGGTGGAATGATCGAAATAGCGATTCAGAGTCGACTAGGCGGGGCATTCATCCGAGTGGATGACGGAGCCTTCTTGAACTTCTCTTCGTATAATTGGTTCTGAAGCAGCTCAGTCTCTTGTTGCAACATAAAAGTAACGACAACCTAAGACATTTTCAAAGTCCAAAACCCATGGCATATCTATTATTCGTTTGTGGTTCCTGTTGTTTATTACATCTGATTTAATATTAGTTGATTCGGCTCTTTCATCGCCATTAAGAAGACGACCTCGATTGGATTTTCTTCTTCCAGCAAAGCGTACTTCGTCTATTTCAACAGGATTTGCAACAGTTCCCACTATTTGACCTCGCTTATTGACTGGCACCATTGACGAGCAAATTTCTGGACACATGTTGAACCAATCACATATAGTTCTCTTGCTCTCTCCAGTCATTTCCTTAGTTAAATGAAATGAAAAATCCTTTACAAACTAATAAATCAATTCCAAAATTTCGCACAGCGTTACCTTACAATTGATTTTATTATTGAGGTCAGTATAGCTGAAGAAGATATTTCCACGGCGAACTAAATATCTAACTATCTGGTAGCCCTTCCTTATGCAGCGGAAAACAGATGGCCTTCGCATTTTATTGTCCTTCGCCTTCCACGTTTTCTGCAAGGTTCTTCAAGAAGTTGATAGCGCCTAAGGAACTCTGTTTCAGCTACTTCATCTCGGAACACTTGTGTGTACAAGCCTTAATTAATACTTATTAATATTTATCAATTTCAAAACAATTTATTAATATTTAAGTAGAGCACAAGCTAAAATAGAAACATGTAGGTAGATCACATATTAGACAGGCACCCAAAATGTGTTCCCGTGTAATGTCGATCGTGAATGCCTCTAAATGTTTTGTCTTTGGCTCATACCTTAGTAATGCGATGCATGATTGTAGTGAGATCAAACGAGGCAGATCTGGATCAGATAGAAATTATGTTTGTATTTCAGTAGGTAAATAGTATACATTCCAAGAAGTGTAAATTTACCATGAAGCAACATTTAATGTATGTTTCAATGATAAAGCCCCCAAAAACCGTTCACTCCACTGTGTATAAATTTCACACAAACCATTCATATCCACTCAAAGATGAGCATGTTCTGCTTAGGAACATTCCAGACCTTCGATTCCGTATAGTTTTTGAGTTCAAAATCCGATTAATTTAAACAGAGTCTTCTTCTACTACTACTAGTAGTACCTGTTCTGCTTTTGTAAACCATTCCGTGAATGTTGGACTATATTCGAGACCGATAGGAGGCAATCGTCATTACAAAATAGTGTGTGATTGATGGATTATAGCGACTTTGCAATCGCTTCGCTTGTGACTGAAGCTGCGTTATATCAAAGGTATCAGCATTCCCCGCAATTTCCATGAATATCATTCAATGATTTGAGATATAGCCCTAGTTGAACATATTCTAGAAACAAGCCATAACCTTGACTTCGATAACGTGATAGTGATAAGTAGCAACTTCACGCTAAAGAGGTTCAAAAAACAAAGTCTGGTAGGAATGCTTTCTAAACGGTGGGATGGAATGAACATCCCACATATGGCATTTGGCTCTGAATCGGATAAAGATTAAGATGCGTGAAATTTATCGTGTGTAAAGCCTAATCGGTCATTTGACGTTAGCTTTGCCAGCAAAGAAGCAAAGAAATTACTGGTATTCACAGCATGCAGGAAAGTGCGACAATTGAATTTGATATCTCCTGTCTGTCTTAGCAAGCTCACTACACACCACCATCTCTGCATTTATTGGATAGCCTCGGCTTTGTCAGTCTAATGCACTCGAAACCTAAACCTTGTTGGTGCTGATAACTTGGTAGGAAGCGAACTGTTTGCACAAACTGCTCTAATCGTAGCATTACAATACTTCTTGCACGATCATAAGAATAATTTTGAGTTCAATCATCATCAGTCGTGGTCGTGACTCAGCCGCCCAAAATACATTCATAAGACGTTAAATTTGCCATTCGATACTGAACACAAACGTAAATCTCTTGCTCTATTTCTTACGCTGTTGTGTCGGGGTAATGTTAACTTTTTGCTGCAATTGAAAACGCAACAGCTAGTGTTGTTGTGAAATTTCGCTAATATTTGCTTCCAACGAATATCCTCATTAAAAATAATTGAATAACTAGACATATTCAATATGGAGGGTGTATTTTGGGCCAAATTCTATCAAATCCAATAGTCAGTGAACCCCATGGCGGGGTTCAAATAAGGGAGTATTTGAAAATGGATAATCACAATGTACCGAATAGGATAAATTTACTGAATTGAAATTATTTATGATAAATATTTCATATATCATCATCCGTTTTCGAAAGCGTTGGCGATAACATTTAGATGTATGAATGAAATACGGGTAATTCTGATGAACGAATCTGTGCCTATGATATTATGTGAGCATGAATGGATTTTCCATTACTAAACAATAAATCAAGCCACGGCTTTCAAATATCAAGAATCAAGATTTTTTGGTGTAAAAAGCAATCGCTTTACATGTATCATTGGATGGTAGCTGTATAAAAATACAGATGATGCAATCAAAGTTCTATTGAGGTGTGTGGTTTGTGTGGGTTCATATAGGATCAATATACAGGGCCGATAGTGGAGTGCTCTTTAATATAAGCATCCAGTTTCAATTTGAAATCACAGATCGTAGGAATTCCACAGAAAGCAGATACGAACCGAAAAGAAATGACGTCTACAATAGACTCATGATTGCGGTATAACGAGACAACTTGAATAACTCCGTGTATTCTTAAGGGAACTGACTTATCAAAATGGCGGAGAGGGTGATTTTTCCTCCGATATGTTAGGATCATGTCGCTCCTTACTTAACTTTGTGTAAAATCGGTCAATCCCAGCATGGTCATTCACTCTTGGTATGGGATTTGCTGCATCCCATCAACTAGCAGCGTCGCTCGGTGTTAATTTTTATCAAACAGTTCAATGTTTTAAGCAGCCACGGTGCCCCAACTGGGATCGCGTATTCTATCGTTGGATTGAGGTAAGTATTCATAATACGGGTGAACGTTTTATGAGAGAGCAGCCCAAATATTATCTTCAGCATTCCCAAGATCACGCTTTCTGGTAATGACTATACGGTTTCAGGTTATTAGTAATCTAGTTGGATCGATCGGGGCATTTCAAATGTCCTCCTATACATAACGCGCCATGTAATTATGGTAATATACTACTGTATTAGATAAATACTTGTCAGATACCACAAATTGCGCTTATTCAAGGATTAATCGAGCATAATCTTTCTCCATCAATAGGTTACTATGGAACCCTTGCACATGTCCGTCTATTGTTACTGTCAATCACATGAATTGCAAACAATTTGTTCAACAAAAGTTTTTAATGTTATTCTTGTCAAGGTTTCATAAGCTAAAGTGAACTATTACACCAGATCGGTAAAGTAATAAATGTCACGATTGAGTCACATTGTATTTCATAGCTTGTCCGATATTCTCTTCCACAAGAACGATTATAAGTTGACATCAATTTGAAATGAATTTTATTTAAAAATATTATTAGCTGATGTCATAAATTTAATAAATATTTGAGGCCAAATCAACCGACCAAATGTTCATCCACCAGCTCTACACAAAGAACCAGTTCATGCATGTACCTGTTAGAGGATTGATGCGATTCAGCAAGCAAATTGAGTTCAATTCGTATTGCAAGCAAATAAAACACAATACGGTAAATGTGAAATTTATCACGTAATTTTGCTCAAATTCGCTGTGAGAAAAGTGTGATGATTTCTACGCTGACACTTTAAAGTGATTACTACCTCCAATTATTTTCAAAGCATCACTTGATCTCCAAGATTGTATACAGTCAAATGTATGGTACTACGCAAAATGATTTGAAACAGTCAAATGTGTACACGCAAAATGATTCCTAAAGAAATTTGATAAAAAGTATTAACGATGAGCAATCCAACGTAACAGAGCTCAAGTCAGACTGTCGCAATTACTTTTTACAATGTTGTAGTTGCTTATGTAGTACTAGATTGATTAATTTAGATCCGAATTTGCAATCACAGCGAGATCGAATCACGAACCACTCAATTGAGACGTACATGTGTTCAGTTAGCCTCAAAATAAGGCTCACTGAACCTAATCTTACTGTCTCCACTTGATGATGGCAAACAGCCAGAAACCGGTAGTGGCGTGTAAGTGCGGGGGATGTGAGCGACACATTACTTCACTCTAACCGATTATTTTTCAAATTTTGTTTTCATGTTGAAGGACAAAATGATGCATCGAATTGCGTTAAACCACAGGGTTCATACACAAAATCAGATTATTCCTGGTTAAGTACAAAAGCCGCGTATGATCGAGCAATATTTTGCTCACGTCCCCGTGATTGTATAACACACTTAGTTTCTGGCTGTTTGTCGTCATCTGTTGGGGACTGAGATTAGTTTCATAGAGCTTCAAAAGAGTAGAATAGCGATTCTGTATTTGAACGCCGTGGTTCGCAGTGCAAATATTATTTAACCGTGGCTTCAACATCTGAAAAAGTAAAACCGTTTTGTGGTCATCTCTCGCTCATAACAGGTAAAGATCGTCAATATGAACAAGATTCAAGTTTTAATCACGATCAGTTGATCAATCTAACAATTTTCCGCAAGCGAGACACATTATTAAGCAAGCTATACCAAAGAATTACTCGTAGATGAAAGTAGCTTAGTGGAAACCAGTTTTGCAAATGACGAAGCGCATCTACAGCTATTTTAACGCGAAGCTGTACATGAATCCGTATTTTCCAACGGAAGTGTATTTGAGCCGACTATATGAATGGACAAAATTAAGTTGTTTAAACTAAATACGAAGCTTCGCTACCAAGATAAAGGCGGTCTGCTAACAAACTGCATTAATAGTTTGCTGGAAACCTTAATTGATAACGAAGACAGTTCAGCCGCACAGAATCACGTGGGGTTATTTTATATGTGCAAGATATACCACTAACAAAACGCCGGTGTAATACATGCAGGAACACATCAGATGTATAACAAATAAGATAGAATGTTCTCCATATGAAACCGAAATATTTTCTGTGAAGTATACTGATAGGTACATTCTATTTATTGATCAAGTGTTACAATTAACAACATTAAAATTGTAACCTTCTGTATCACATGAATAGGTTGATCGATAGGAATAGCTAATATTTTATAACTGAATATTTATGATAAAAATATCTGCACCCTGTCTATAGGCAAAATCACAAGTATACTCAGAACTCTGAACTCAGAAAGTTTCATGGTAGAAAAAGCAGTAAGCTTAACAATAACCATAGGATGACAAGGTATATGAAATTTGAAAAAACATTTCTCAAAAATAAATAGGGACAGTCACATACCACATATTTCGTCATGAACTCATCGAGTTTGGATGCGAAAACCTCAACAGATTCCGAGCGTGTGATTTATTCGGGCAAAATTTTCCAAGTGAAAGAAATTCTTACCGAGAAAAAAATTACGACGAATATCCAATCGAGAATTCGGAATGCTTAAAGCCTTTGAATGTGTTCGTGTTCGAGTAAGGCCATTGGGCTTTAGCAAGTGTTTAAAGGGATGGTTTTCAGTATGCAGGACTTGAATGTCAACATGAGGTCACTGCGTATCCGTCGTTGGGTAAAATCGTGTAGATTCAGTTTTAACATTCGCTCTTTGAAAGGCAAATTTCTGTACCAGGAGACCAAATGTGTCGTACGATGATAAATCCTGTCGAGTAGTTTCGTACTAATGCAACCGGAATTAAGTACTGATCCTGTGGACCCTAGCGGCCTCATAAGTAAATGAAAATGTCGCGCCGAATCCAGCAAATCGTTGTCTCAGTTTGAATGCAGAAAATATCTAATTAATTCTCAAACGTCAAATGCAAGCTTCAATATCCACGGTTAAAAAAAGCACTTGGCTTTACGATTATCATAGCATGAATGTGGAGCTTCATCGGGACTTGTTCGCATTGTAGCGTAAAGTTTTAATTTGGCATTTGCCACAAAATGGACTCAACTCCCTTAACCAATCTCGTCGATTTCAATCGAGGTTTGTTTAGTTAAACTGTTACGCCTGAAAATAAAGTTGAGCAACAATGTATGTCATTCGTTATTTTAGCCAGAGTATTTCTCGGCGTTAGGACACCGCTCACACACTGAAGTAACTGAATTGTCGTTCTAAAATGAACCTGCAGAAATATGGTTGAAAACGTCTCATCAGTAGCAGCTTTCCGGTCAACAAAACCCATACTATGCCAGACCACGGTTATCAGACAAAGGTTTTTACTGCTCACAATACATTGTTTTGACTCGTGTGTGAAATGCGTGACATTTTTTAATTCCAGTTTGTTGCACATCCTCATTGTCAACATCTGCTCACCACTTTGTGGTATGATCAGCTTCCTGGATGGCGAAAGCGGAATCCAATCACCAAACTGCTGTTATGCTTCTGCGTTATTATTGCTATGCCAGTGCTGGCACCCATCTACCTGCTGCATCCTCACGGTCGCGTGGCGCAAGTGCTGCGGAGTCCACTGATCAAATTTGTCAACCACAGTGCTTCGTTTGCGATTTTCATTTGTCTCTTGTTGATCGCATCAACTGACAGTCTGAAACAAGATAGTCTCCGAGAACGAGGGGAAGTACGTGGACCAGATCCAAACAATATCGAATTTTTCATCTTATGGTGGGTCATTGGTAAGTCACTGATTTTTAAAGTCAACAAACCACCGAATTTGCAAATGAATGTTTGAAAGAGGACAGAGTGGAAATTGTTTGAAATATCAAAACTATAAAAAACTATCACTTGATACTCTGTTAACAAAATGAGTAAGTAAAATTAAACCTGTTTACGTATAATGGCGTGTATTATGGATTCGTTTACATAGAAGCGCCCACTTTGAATTTAAATTTTGTTCAAATTGCTGAGTCCTGGGAATAAATTTCAAAGTGCACAGACACACGTTGAGTATAATCACTTGCACCAATTCCATTTAGATTGTTGGATTTCCAAAGCATAGGCATGGCCTCACTTCATGCAGCTACCTAGCGCAGATAACATGATGGATGTGGCAGTTTCAAGCAGACTCAGATTCCCCTTTATGAGCATATGCATTCCAATTAAGGATGCAGTCCAGATTATACCTCCTTTGCAAGCGAATCCGTACAAATGTTTATATCGACCTTCTCAGTTTGATACGATTCAAAGTTCACTGTCCGGTCTTGTAGAGGACAATCGTCCCTACTACTGAATTCAGGAAAGTTGAACTTCCCATTAGTATGAGAATCTGTGTTGTTGCCGAGTGCAACACATGGAGTAACTGGTCATACTTGCCTAATTTTACAGTGAAGTAACAAGAGAACACGTCTAAGAGATAGAGCTTCATCATAAATTCTGCTAAATTAAAACCGTTACATAGAAGTAGATAACATTGGAACAAAGTCTTTGTGTCCAAACATAGCTGAATATAATCATGTCGCTGTACTTGTGGCGACGACGTAAGGCACCGATACACAACAAAGTCCATTTTAATCGATCAATTTATTGGAGACAGTCTGTACTAATGTACGAGCAATTAAATATGTTCTTAATGTTTATTGATTGGGTGTGAACAGAATTAAATGAACCGATTTCATAGCAGTCGGATATTGGGCGTGAGTATTGATGATTTCTAATACGAAGAGTGTAGTTAATTAAGATTTTAATGTTTCCACCACATAAATAATCGAAAGAAAATTCAGATCCTGGAATCGTACTTCGATCGGTTGAATGGAAAGATGGATAAATGTTTGGTAAGCACGAAAATAGCTCCACAATACCACAGATATATGTATAAAATTCTAATAGTTAGGTCCATGCGCCTAGACCATACGATACAAGTACCGGATTGTATTTCATGGTTGTTCTCCGAGCTGGTATGGTTTATTGCGGACGTTTCGGCATCAAACTAGATGACATCATCAGCGAAACTTCTTTCGAAGCAACTGGGCGGTGGTCATCATTCGAATTTATCTGCTGCATTTCGACCTTATCTACCGTGATTGGCTAGAATCCTTGCATGTCCTCGTTGGCGTGTTCTCATTTCTGTCGCGGTGAAATTGGTGATCATATGACGCAACAACTTGCTATCGCAATCAACGTTACAATAAAGAACGCAAACGTCAAGCCCTTGACGACAAAATGAGGTTAATCGACCTTAATCGGGGTGAAAGTCCTGGAACGAACTGGGTTAAGAATCTGTCGAACCGAACGTTGTCGGCAGATGAAAAACGCGTGCTTAGCCGCGGTTTGAACTTTAACTGCAAGGATGCCTGCCACACATAATTTATCGCCAGTCTTGAAAGTATGCTAAAAACACAATCAATTCCAGAAGAAACCCAAGAAAATATTCGCAATAGAATAATACCCGCACTCATCGCGAACAAAGAGCAGCAAAACCTGACGCGCAACGAGATTACTGCAATGAACAATTTACAAAAAGATAGAAATATTGTCATATTACCGGCAGACAAAGGACGGGTGACGGTGGTTATGGACAAAGACGATTATATACGCAAAGCTGAGCAACTTCTTCAAGACACCACCACATATCGAGAGATAAACGAAGACCAAACCAAACAGTTGGAAAACAAAATAAATGCTACGCTGAAGAAACTCAAGTTCATGGGACAACTCAGTGCTGCCGAACATTTTAGAATGAAACCAGAAGACTCAAGCTTACCACGCTTCTATGGACTACCGAAACTTCACAAGGAGGGAAATTCACTACGCCCAATCGTATCGCTGCCTGGAGCACCCACCTATAAACTTTGCAAAGAACTACGAAAAAGATTACTTTACCTTATTCAAGGGTCAAATTATTCGATAGATTCTGCAACTAAATTCCTACAGAAAATGAAGGACGTAAATATAGAAGATGGAGAAATCATGGTTTCCTTTGATGTGACAGCGCTGTTTACATCGATCGAGACTAGCATAGCGATGCTAACCATATCACAACTTCTGGACGAACGCGGAACACAACACAATAGAAACCGACTGACCAAGGACAGTATACTGCAGTTATTGGGGTTGTTTGCAGACAAATTTTAAATTCAACAATCGTTTGTATAAACAAATGAAAAGAACCCCAATGGGATCGCCAATCTCTGGATTGCTTGCAGAAGCCGTAATGCAAAGACTTGAACGTATTGCATTGCCGCTGATCCAACCAAAACTCTGGATCCGATATGTCGACGACACGTTCGTGATTTTGGAGAAAGAAAACTTGGAGGATGCGCACCGTCTTCTTAATGGCGTCTTTAATGGAATTCCATTTACGAAGGAGACAGAATGTGACAACTGCCTACCATTTCTGGATGTGAACGTGCGAAGAACAGAAACAGGGAATCTAGAAGCAAGCGCATACAGGAAAGGAACACACACGGATCAAATTTTGAACTATAAAAGCAAGCACCCAACCACCCACAAGCGAAGCTGTGTCCGAACACTGTTCAACCGCGCAAAAACACACTGCAGTACCGAGGAACTCAAGAAAGAAGAGGAAAAGTATTTATTCAAACTCTTCCGGAAGAATGGATACCCAAAGGATTTCATCATTCGCAACATGGACTCGACAACCCAAACGCATGCAAACAACACGAACACGGCAAGGTTAACACTACCATATATACAAAATATCTCGGAGATTACCGCAAGAATACTACGCCCACTCGGAATTAGTGTGGCGCACAAGCCAGCTTCGACACTGAGAAGCAAACTAGTCAAGGTCAAGGACAAGCTGGCTAAGGAAGAAAGAACTAATGTCGTGTACAGAATCCCGTGTTCCGGTTGTGAGAAATATTATATCGGACATATTGGAAGAAGACTGGAAACAAGGATACATGAACACAAACTGGCTACACGACGACACGACCACAAATCAGTAATATCGGCACACATGGATCGAGAAGGTCACGAATTCAATTGGGAAAGAACAGAAATCATCGCCAAAGGCAGAACCCGTCATGTTCGAGAGTTCCTCGAAGCGTGGTATTCGACACCACAATCAATCAATGAACACATTCAAGTGGATGGGATCTACGGACCAATGAGAACACGCCAACGAGGACATGCAAGGATTCTAGCCAATCACAGTAGATGAGGTCGAAACGCAGCAGATAAATTCGAATGATGCCCAGCGCCCAGTTGCTTCGAAAGAAGTTTCGCTGATGATGTCATCAAATTTGATGACGAAACGTCCGCAATCAACCATACAATCTCGGAGAAAAACTATGAACTATATACGACACAACTTCTGATCGAACATGAGCTTTTCGGTGTTTTTTCACTTCTATTTCTGCTGGCATTGGAGTGGCCAATAAAGTACGCAGAAATCCGAATAGGTAATGGAAATCTGCAATGTTGTATAATTGCCATAGTCGAACTATGTTTCACACATAACATAAATCTACTAGTTGCGTAACGAGATTTAAGCACGTCTTGAATGGTTTCACTTGCTTTCTTGATTGCAACCCATTATTCAGCAAATTTTCAATACCGTCTTCCGTTATTTTATCATTGTTATTTTCGAGTTCATTAAGCCAGGAGCAATGCATTTCCTATTGAAGTAATTGGGGCATAACTCCAGATAAACTACTCGTGCCTTCAATTCTAGATTTAAATTAACACCATCTATATTGGTCTTTGAAAATATTCGAGACTGATAGGGAATCCATAATTATGAAAAGAAAGTTTGCAATGAATCTAAATAATAACCACTTCTTATTTAATAAACAGTTATACAAGCAAAACGATGGTTTAGCAATGGGCTCACCTATTTTCCCAGTGCTGGCGAATATGTACATGGAGCACTTCGAAAAGAGCTTTGAAAAACGAAGCTTTAAAACCAAAGATATGGTGACGCTATGTGGACGATGCATTTGTCTTCATAAAGCGCAACAAACTAGGAGCATTTCATAGTTATCTCAATAATTTGGATCCGAAAATCTAGGTCACAAAAGAAAAAGAGTCTGCGGAAGGGACACTTCCGTTCTTAGACTGTCTAGCGCAAAAAGACAACGGCAAGATAAGAACGACGGTATATCGTAAGCCAATAAACACATATGCGATTTTGAGATACATATCTGCGCATCCTAAAAGTGCATTTCATTTCGTAGCCAAATCGCAATTCTGCAAGTTTGACTACCTCTGCATCGATGCTGCCAATAAGAAACGAGCTCATCAAGAGTCAGTCGTCGACTTGCAGACCATAGTTACCCCAAAGGCTTAATTAAGTGCCGATTGAACCGAGTTAGACATCCGCAACCGAAAACGTGAAACGTTTACCGAGCTACGGTATCTCGACAGTAGGAATGAGTCGAATTTTGAATAACGCAGGTATTAGAGTAACACATAATAGAGTTAGAAGGCTCCGCTGCGTATTAATGCATCTCAAAGATATTAATCATTTAGGTTGTGCGACCAACTGCATCTACAATATCAATTACAAGGGGTGCCAGGGTGTTTACACTGGCAAACGTCTAGAGAACTTTACACTCGCGTAAACGAACATCGTAAACGAATAGGAAGGTAACCACGTAATCCCAGTGAATATCAATCAGTGATTCGGGATTCTGCCCTAACTGAGCACGTGCTAGACACGGGTCACCGCGTGGATCTCGATAACGTAGAGGTGATAAGACGGGGTGTGAAATCTTATGGAGAAAGACTACACATTGAAGCAGTTGAAATAACAAAGACAGGGGCGAATGCAGTGAACAAGGTGGATGGGGCGGATATCTCAACAATCTGGCGTTCGGTTTTGCAGCGGATAATTATTAACGTGCATAACACCTAATGTGCACATGGATTAGGTAAGCAGTGGGTCAGCGGACGCTGTTCGAACCTGCACACAAAATAAACAATTTAGGGATTGACGCAACATGTAGGTGTTGTGATCAATTGTCTTGATCTCCCCTGTCTATCTTAGAGAACTCAGGATTGATCAAGAAAATGCCATTTACACCTGAACCCTGTTCGTGCCGACACCATTGATCTGGCGAAGCTTCTGTGTTCAGAAGCGAAAAGTGTCCAAACAAACCTGCTCTAACCGATTCATTACAAACTTTCTTTTCATGAGCATCTATATTGCTTGGACGACATTTGAATGAGTTCACATAGTGACCGCAAACAAAGCATCATCTTCAGCAGTTAGTGTATGTATATGTATTTTAGCGGAGCAAGTATGACGCACATGAAACGAGAAGGAGATCGGGAAAGGCCGTGCACTTTTAACACGGCTTTCCGTATCATCGTGGCTCCAAACTAGCAGTTTGTATGTGCAGTTGCTTGTGTGTAAGACAAAGAAACGCGACAAATCTGGTGAAAACAATAAGTTCAGTTTCAGTAAGACTTGAATCAATGTTAATGAAGTTAACACAACCATGGGGTTCTCACAACTAACTACAATGTTCAATTACAGAATCACAAGTGATTTCCAGTCAAGTGCTCAGGACGCTTATTATCGTGGATTTCAAGTATAGCTTTGTTGTTCATCATTTCACCACTATGTTGAAGCTCACAAAGCCCAGTCATACTGTCTCCATCTGTTGACGACAAACACCTAGAGATCGGTTGTGGTGTCACTTTGTGGTTCTGTATTTGAGCATCGTGGTTCTTTGTACGAAACATATTTAACAGTGACTCACTTGAGCATGGTTTCATTTATGCTCCTATTTCACAAGAATTTTGTCCCGATTCGGAGAAATTCTAAGTAACAATATTGGTGTCTTTCGAGAAATCTCGATGAACGTTCACATCACTGTTTACGTTATTTGTGCAGAATGAAAGATCGAGAATATGCGAGCAAAAAGCATTAAATTACAAGAGGCCTGACACCGAGCCAGTCTGCTTTACAAAAATCATGTATTTTAGCGATGACTGCGTTTTCAAAATGTGCTCCATGATGTATTACGACTTGTGCATTTCAGGTTTTGTTTGGAGTGAAATGAAACAAATTTGGGAAGAAGGTTTCAAAGCTTATGTTCGACAGTGGTGGAATTGGTTGGATTTCCTGATGCTTGGACTATATTTGACGACCGTCGCTTTGCGTCTGGTTGCGGTCATGCTCCGAAAATCCAATCAATATGGCATGGAAATGAAACCGAGAAGCGAGTGGCCCGCAACAGACCCGACGTTGCTCAGTGAAGCGTTGTTTTCGATCGCACATATTTTCAGTTTTATTCGAATTATTTTTCTATTTCAAGTAAGTTTTTTGCTTTATTAAACGTAAATTCTGAATTATAGCAGATCATAACTTACAATTAAATATCTAATAAGCCATTTCAAATTGTTCTCAAAAAGATTTAATACAACTTTGCAGCTGTGAGTTCAGTCAAACGTGCGTCGTAGCCGAATTGTCACGAAGCATATTCTTACTAGGGCACTGAAATATTTGTGAAATATACGAATTTTTGCGTGTTATTTAATCCCAAACATGCTGGCATTAGTAATCATACTTTGTATCATCCAGACAAACATCCCACAGATTGTCTTTATTATTTCTTTTGTACATCATCATGCATAAATGCTCAGCCACCGGAAAAAAACTGCTCTGAGGACGGTTGTTTATATTCAGGTCAACTTATCCAATATAGTCCCGTGTACTCAGTGTCTTACAATCTCCAGTATAAAGCAATTCTTCTTAAAACGAAAGCTGTGTAACTGTTTTCGATATCAACTTCAAGGATGCTCCTCCAAAGATCATGTGTCTTTCTGTACGACTTTCAAGGAACGAAGACTGTCATTTATTACAATTGTGTTTAGCTTCAGGCAATATAACCCGGTTGTAAATGTCTTCATTACTGGATGATCGATTTGTGTCAAGCTTCGTCACAGAATTTCAAACTGTTGCTGATTTTCAAACGAAAAGCACGTCAGGGAACGCTAGTACAACATTTCTTATTGAAGGATAAAAATCGCAGTTATAATTATTGTACTTATGATTATTACACTACGAACTAAGAAGATGAACGTTTAGTTTAAATGATCACTTTTGCTTAAATAAGGACTACTACGTCAGTATACTTATATGAAAATAAATGAAAACATAGGAAGTGTTTGAATTTCGGCAAGTAGAATGATAGTCATTCAAACCATGCGTTTGCTTTTACTATTGTCCTAATCACCGTGGTCAGCATTACGCCGATAGCACCTACCGAATGCTTTGATGGCATACAACCATGACACGATAAAATTCTAAAAAGATGGGGAAGGGTGGGGCTAAAAAGCGATTGAACCTTTAGAGGATTACTACGCAGAGGATAAAGTGTCTACACTAAGACTCAAACATGAATTCAAGCATGTGTTGTGGACGAGTATGGCGACACCAACACAACAGCTTCCTGGAGACTTTCACTGCCATACATCATAACAAGCTTTCGTCGTCCCTCCACTTTACAACATACACGATGTATCACACACTGCAAGAGGTTTTGTACAATAAGACTACCACTGAATACGATTTTGTTCTATATCACTAAGGGTAATTAAGCCACTGTGAATTCTTCTCTCCTGAACACCAACCGGGGAGTTAGGTCTCCCCAACTGCAGCTTGTTTAATAGACAAAGCCTTCATCTGACTGATCTGATTCAGAATCTAGCCACAGTGTAACGACGGCACTTAAAGTTAGGAGTGGCAAACAAAATTTGCATTACAGATAAACGCTGAGTTCTCATTCGCAATACATAGCTTAAATAGCGAAGTCTATGTATGCTGACTTGTTTTTCGATATCTACGTCGCTACCGAAATACACTAAATCCTAAACCAGCTGAATTCACATTTGAAGGTTGTCACTTTCATTTGCTTGCAAGGCTGAACTGGAACAATGAGCTATGCTTGATACTCGCCTCGACTCAAATGCTTATTCACCCGCATGTGAATGAAACGTAGTTTATTACTGTTATCAGTTAGTATGCTCAAAAACCCAAAATCAGCATCAGTAAATTGAAGGACGATTTCGATAGTTTGTGAACAGTTCGAATTCGATGCTTGAAAAATTAGGCATTTGAACCAAACGTTACGTATTTCATCCGATGGCTTTATTGCATTTTCCATTCGATTATATATATTATCAATTATGCTTGTGGGTACAAATTTCGGGGGATCTTTAGCATGCACTCGGGCACTAGTTTGCTAGTATGAACATTTTACAAACAATTTCCAGGCTATTATTAACTCTGAATGATCTTATTTATATTTGAAATTCCATAGAGCTTGGGGATTTGCGAATATTTCGATTAAAGCCTAGAACTCAATTCTCAACCAAGTTTTTCCTTAATATCTCGCATTTATATTGAAATAACCTTCTTACGGTTATTCATGATCGTCGTCACTATATGTTATCAATAACCATATCTGGACCATCAGCGAAGATTGGCCCAAACTTATCTTTGTGGTTATTTTTTATGAGTATCACTGTAGTCTTGCCTTTTTCGGACATAGTGATCACTATTTCTTCTTCTTTTCTCAGCTTAAGAGGTTCGTGTTGTTCATCCTTAAACCTTTCGTGCTAATCTGAAAGCAAATGTTGATCACACCTGTACACAAAAAACAATTAAGTAATTACACAGAATACATGGATTGCATCAATTATCGTCCATCACTCCAAGATTTAAGATTCAAGAATTTATGATCGCAAAAAGCACAGCTTCACAATTACCATATCATATTAAATATTTGTTCATGAAAAAGGAATCAAAATAATTAAATAATGTTAAGTCAATACGCGGGTGTCGTTAAATCGTTTTGCAACAAATAAGTGTCCAAATTTCGAATGAAAGTTAAGCAAGATAACAATGCAGATAATACTTAAAAATAATTTATAACCCATTTTCATGTTGGTCGAATATGGAGTAGTATTTATAATAAAAAATTAAGATTTCATAATGATTTGCAGCCGTTTATACGATGGATCATCATAAATTCCTGAATCTCAAGTGCTTATTGATGTATAGCGCATTCTATATAACCCGGTTGCTCATTTGGCATGCAACAGTTTTGTGGCAAGTCATTTTGAGATGTCGGAATGTGAGCATAGCAATCAAATTTTCCATTTCACATTTTATAATGTCAACATGGTATTAGCACGGATAGGATCCTGATTTTAATATAATATTTTTAAATGCAAATTTATTTTATATATATATATATATATATATATATATATATATAAAGCGAATCGGCTCGTGCATTAAACAATGTTTTCACATACACTCTTCACCCCTACAGGTAAACGAACATCTTGGGCCGTTGCAAATATCCTTGGGCAATATGCTCATTGATATAACCAAATTTATCTTCATGTTTCTTTTGGTCATATCGTCGTTCGCGTGTGGTTTGCATCAGCTGTATTACTATTACGTATCGTACGAGGATGATTACAGGCCACCCGCTTTTAAATCGTGAGTTGTTCATACACGTTTTTATTTACACAAAGTGGCATAATACGTTGTCATAGAACCCAAAACATGTTACACATTATTCAATGCAGCAATAATATTACGGGAGCATAGAATGAAGAAAAACCGCGTTTATGCGATTTTTTCAAATTTGAACATGCATACTCGATAGTAAATTTACTTACGTGTGGAAGGACATAGCTAAGCAGTAACATTTGCATGCCAATATTAAATATAGTTCCTATAACGAACTACGGTATTCGAATACAGAACCAGAACCCGATCTTGTTGCCTCCTGTTAATAACGGCAAATAGCCGGAAACCGATTGTGGTGTGCAAATAAGGGAATGTGAGCAAGACTATATTTTGGTTTTAGCTAATTTCAATAATTCTAACATCATTTTATTTTCATGCTAAGATGATAACTGAACTTTTTTCTAACGTTTCAAATCCGAACGATGATCTACAAATGCTAAATTGGCACGAATATAAAGACATTTATCACTAAGCATCTTTCGATGGTTTTCTCTGCGCGGTTCCAGCCTCGTGAGTTCTTACCGGACACTGTTCTGGCAACTTTTTGGAAATAATCCGTCCGGGCTGTTCAGCGTACGCGGCTCGAATCAAACGAATGAGGAATCCATGCCCTCTGCCAGAATGACTGTAATTGTCGGAGAAATTTTGCTACTCATATACCACGCGATGGCAATCATTGTCCTTATCAACATGCTCATTGCAATGATGTCCAACTCATTCCAAACAATACAGGTGAGATCGCTTTGAAGTTTTAAATAAAAATATAATAAGTAGACCAGGTACAGATTGCAGTTCAATTCTGTTCCCCGAGTCGCTATTGCAAACGTTTCGTTAATAAACTAAATGACATTATCAGCGAAACGTCTCTCGAAATAAATTAGCGATCGGTATCATTCGAATTTATCTGTCGTACGTGATTAGATGGGATTACTGCGTGTACTTGTTGTTGACATGCACTAATTGCTCCGTAAATGCCCTCTAATTAAATGGGCAAATGGATTGACGGCGGGGTTGAATATTACGCTTTGAAAAACTTACAAATGAGAGTAAAGGTTTAGTTTAATGTGTTGATTATTTTCATTTGAGCATCTTTCTAACACTCCGTTTATATATCGAAACTCTGTGTTTTGGATGCTTAAGGCATTGAGATATATGATTTAATAGAGATCGACTTGGATAGATTTCTAATGGATTTGAGATAAAACATTTTAAGCGAGAGAATTGAGCAGGCAAGGAAGTATAGATTAGTAAACAGAAGTTTCAATAATCGAAGGCTTGTATTTCGTTTTATTAATATTCTCATTCATTGTTATCAGAATCACGCAGACACAGAGTGGAAATTTGCCAGGAGCAAGTTGTGGGTTGGCTATTTCGACGAGGGATCAACACTCCCACCTCCACTGAATACCATCGTCAGTCCTAAGTCGATCATTCGAGTTTTGTACCATAGCTACCAGTTGTTCACCAAGTGTTTCAGCGGATGCAACATTTCGCGTTCACGACGCCAAACTCAAACCCACCAATCACCCGAATGGGAAAAGTGTAACAGCACTTCCCGCCCGCATTCCGACGCAGATGTTTCAAAGCGAAATAACACCAATGGTGGAGCGTACGGTGAGGTGAGTTGAATAATACCAAAGTATTTCTGACTATATTGGTATGGTGTTGCATTTGAACAGGGTGTATAATTTTGTGTGCTGTTGTTTTGCTATGTTTCTTTTATGGTCGTAAGTAAAATTTTTGCGAGACTGTCAAGCGTATAAATGATCTTGTACAGGCAGTATGAGTTGGTCCCTGATGCATCGATAGCGAAAACTAAACAAACATACTTGCAAGTCGCTCTCTAATACCATCATGGTTACTGAAGGATGATGACGGTGAAGTAACTTGATGTATACAAGGTAATACTTGAATGCCAACTGTTATATAGGGTTCGTACAACGAACCACGATGTTCAGACACAGAATCACAAAGTGATTCTTGGTCAAGCACTCGAGGCGCTTATGGATGACCAAAGTAATGTGTTGCTCACATCCCCATCCCTTACACACCACTACCGGTTTCCGGCTGTCTGCCAGTTGGCTTCAAGTATAACCTTGTTTACCTTTAATCCACTGTTTCAAGGCTCACTGAACCTGATCTTACTGTCGCCACCTGACAACGGCAAACAGCCAGAAACCGGTAGTGGTGTGTAAGGGATGGGGATGTGAGCAACACATTACTTTGGTCATCCATAAGCGCCACGAGTGCTTGACCAAGAATCACTTTGTGATTCCGTGTCTGAACATCGTGGTTCGTTGTACGAACCCTATATAACAGTTGGCATACAAGTATAATCTTGTTCACCTCTAATCCACTGTTTCAAGGCTCACTGAACATGATCTTACTGTCTCCACCTGACGACGGCAAACAGCCAGAAACCGGTAGTGGTGTGTAAGGGATGGGGATGTGAGCAACACATTACTTTGGTTATCGATAAGCGCCTTGAGTGCTTGGACCAAGAATCACTTTGTGATTCTGTGTCTGAACATGGTGGTTCGTTGTACGAACCCTATATAACAGTTGGCATACAAGCATAACCTTGTTTACATTTAATCCACTGTTTCAAGGCTCACTGAACCTGATCTTACTGTCTCCACCTGAAGACGGCAAAACAGCCAGAACACCGGTAGTGGTGTGTAAGGGATGGGGATGTGAGCAACACATTACTTTGGTCATCCACAAGCGCCTTGAGTGCTTTGACCAAGAATCACTTTGTGATTCTGTGTCTGAACATCGTGGTTCGTTGTACGAACCCTATATAACAGTTGGCATAAAAGTATAATCTTGTTTACCTTTAATCCACTGTTTCAAGGCTCACTGAACCTGATCTTACTGTCTCCACCTGACGACGGCAAACAGCCAGAAACCGGTAGTGGTGTGTAAGGGATGGGGATGTGAGCCACACATTACTTTGGTCATCCACAAGCGCCTTGAGGGCTTTGACCAAGGAATCACTTTGTGATTCTGGGTCGGAACATCGTGGTTTCGTTGTACACCGAACCCTATATAAACAGTTGGCATACAAGTATAATCTTGTTTACCTGTAATCCACTGTTTCAAGGCTCACTGAACCTGATCTTACTGTCTCCACCTGACGACGGCAAACAGCCAGAAACCGGTAGTGGTGTGTAAGGGATGGGGATGTGAGCAACACATTACTTTGGACATCCATAAGCGCCTCGAGTGCTTTGACCAAGAATCATTTGTGATTCTGTGTCTGAACAACGTGGTTCTTTGTACGAACCCTATATAAACATTTGGACATACAAGTCATCATCTTGTTTACTTAATCCACTGTTTCAAGGACTCACTGACACCTGATCTTCAACCACTGTCTCCGACCTGACGACGGCAAAACACGACAGAGAACCGCGCGTAGTGGTGTGTAAGGGATGGGGATGTGAGCAACACATTACTTTGGTCATCCACAAGCGCCTGGAGTGCTTTGACCAAGAATCACTTGTGATTCTGTGTCTGAACATCGTGGTTCGTTGTACGAACCCTATATAACAGTTGGCATACAAGTATAATCTTGTTTACCTTTAATCCACTGTTTCAAGGCTCACTGAACCTGATCTTACTGTCTCCACCTGACGACGGCAAACAGCCAGAAACCGGTAGTGGTGTTAGGGATGGGGATGTGAGCAACACATTACTTTGGTCATCCACAAGCGCGTGAGTGCTTGACCAAAAGAATCACTTTGTGATCTGTGTGATGACATCGTGGTTCGTTGTACGAACCCTATTATAACAGTTGGCATACAAGGTATAATGCTTGTTTGACCTTTAATCCACGTTTCAGTGCTCACTGAACCTGATCTTACTGTCTCCACCTTGCGATCGGCAACAGCAGAAAACCGGTGTGGTGTGAAGGGATGGGGATGTGAGCAACACATTACTTTGGTCATCCACAAGCGCCTTGAGTGCTTTGACCAAGAATCACTTTGTGATTCTGGGTCTGAACATCGTGGTTCGTTGTACGAACCCTATATAACAGTTGGCATACAAGTATAACCTTGTTTACCTTTAATCCACTGTTTCAAGACTCACTGAACCTGATCTTACTGTCTCCACTGACGACGGCAAACAGCCGGAAACCGGTAGTGGTGTGTAAGGGATGGAGATGTGAGCAACACATTACTTTGGTCATCCATAAGCGCCTCGAGTGCTTGACCAAGAATCACTTTGTGATTCTGTGTTGTAACATCGGTTCGTGGTACGAAAACCTAATAACGTT